>JAMWET010007772.1:0-10000 GCA_024036415.1 Prochilodus magdalenae | reverse complement strand
AAGTATAAGCCTGTAGAGTCTTTAGGATAACCGACATCATCCATTTTTGACTGGTACTGTTTTCATATATATAATTTTTTTATGCTCATGACGTCACTGTTCTGGGCACGCTTTCATTTTCACCGGACTTCAGTGAGTCACACAAATTGCATGTTGTCTTAGAAGCTCTTCAGAGACATTTAATCAGCTTCCATTCTATAACCAGATTTGTCATCCATTATCTCGAGGCATAGCGGTCATGGGCATTGAATCATAAGATGACCACTGTATCTTCCTAAACCAAATAACGGATTTTCATTGCTGCTTATTGTAATATATTGGACTATGGAATATACAGGGGTTGGACAATGAAACTGAAACACCTGTCATTTTAGTGTGGGAGGTCTCATGGCTAAATGGGACCAGCCTGGTGGCCAATCTTCATTAATTGCACATTGCACCAGTAAGAGCAGAGTGTGAAGGTTCAGTTAGCAGGTAAGAGCACAGTTCTGCTCAAAATACTGCAATGCACACAGCATTATGGGTGACATACCAGAGTTCAAAAGAGGACAGATTGTTGGTGCACGTCTTGCTGGCGCATCTGTGACCAAGACAGCAAGTCTTTGTGATGTATCAAGAGCCCACGGTATCCAGGGTAATGTCAGCATACCACCAAGAAGGACGAACATCCACCAGCATCACACGTAGTGACCTGGCACTATCCTGCAAGAAGAATGGCTTAAACTCCCTCTGACCACTGTGCAGGACGCAGTATATGTCATTCCCAAGACCAACTGACGCTGTATTGGCCGCAAAAGGAGGCCCTACACCATACTAATAAATGATTGTGGTCCAAAACCAGGTTTCAGTTTCATTGTCCAACCCCTGTATATGGAATAATAGGGTATATCATGCATCACTGATCGTGTTTTATGCTGTGTGTCTGTGTTTGTATAGAATGTGAATGGGACAGTAGCGCAGGATTGGGTGTCAGGCCTTCAGCGTCTCATCCTTAAGAAAGAAGAGGAGATCAGGGCCGCAGACCGCTGCCGTATCCAGCTACAGTTACCGGGGAAACAGGACAAGTATGTATGACCGCTGATTAACCTTATGACCACACACAGACAGAGCTGAATGCTAATATGGATAGAAATGACTGTGCGATTGACGCATTGCTGTGAAAGGAAGACGGTTCGTACACAGTGGGTTTTGTGGTACACTGCTGGCTGGGCACCAAGAAATGGCATTACAGATTCCCATAGGGGTGCAGCAGGAATTAGATGTGTGCTAGCGGCTAACTGGAGAAGTTCTTAAAACTGGAAATGACTCGGCTTTATTTCACATTCTGATATATCTGTGCTATCCCATTAGCAGTCACAGTTCTCTTTGTGATTTATGAATTTCAAATATCGCTCGTCACATCATGCTGCACTGCACACGAGCCACACACCCACGTCTGCGGAAAATTCAAATCATTTTCTGCATCAGTCAAGTGGTTGCCACCGGAGAGCGTGTTCAACCACCTAAGAAATGACTTGAGAAAAAGAACAGGAATTTAATTTGGGATACAGAACTGCACAGGATTCTCTTTACATGTCGTGTGTTTGCGATGCAGCTGGTGAATTCTCCACACCGTTCAAATCCAGTACCCAAGTGCATCTGTGTTTAGGTGACTCACGGATTCCAAATGTGACATTTCATCCCCCCCCAAATCAGTTCTCAGAGACGTTCCAATTATCCGTCTCCTCCGGATGAATTTGCGGGGAGTCACAGCTGTCCGTAACCATAAACTCTCGCACATAGGCTTTCGCTCCATTCATAGACACCAGCACTTTCTCCCACACTGTTTATTTTGGTGGAGGTTTTGGTGGCATTTTCTGATTTGAGTGTCTGGATTATTCAGGATCTTCCTTCAGCCTTGCAGCTGTGGTGCTCTCACCCCCCGCTGATCCCTCTGGCCAAAACAAGTCACACACATTCTCACTCAGGTTATATTGATGTCGTGCCTGAACTGCAGCCTTCTCCATCTCGCTCTCATTAGTACAGGCTGTAGGTTCTTGATTGCCTTCTCTGGCTTACATCTCTCCAGTGGAAAGAAAGACTCAACAGAAGATCCTTATACCGCATCCAAAACCCATTAAAACTGCACATCTAGCGTATCTTCATTTCCATTGTTGGACAAAACAGTGTATTTGCAACATGTTGGCGACCTTGCACAGCTGATCTCATAGGCCTTGGCCAGACCTCTGAGGCATTGCATCATTTCCTTCTGTGTCACTGATAAACAGGAAAAGTCAAACTGTCCGATTCTCCAGCTGCTAGTTTCTTCCTTGCTGCCTTCAGCCAGTCAGTATTAGTATCAGATATTAAAGGGCCCATATATATATGTTTTTTCTCTTTGTGCCCACTTCCCCCGCCCCCCCGGAGTTCTTTAAATGGTTTGATGTCCAGGAGTCACTCAATATTTATTTGTCCCTTAGATCTAAACCAAAGTTTCCACTTACATTTTTATATTTCTGCATAATTAAAGGGACGATATACGATTCTGGATAAGATTCTCCAAACAGCAAAACAAATACCCTCCCTTCAGTGCCCCTTAAGAAACTTTACCTCCCAAATTCATGGACAAGCATTTCCTAAATGAATGGCGCTGGACCAGCAAGCTTCATGGCCATAAAACCCTTGTCCCTATCACAAACATTAGCGAACCAGTAAAACTATACTGACCCACTGACCTTTAAAGTTAATCTTCCCCACCTGTCCAGCACAAACTGAGCAAGTCTTTCCGTTTCACCTTAAAGAAGTGGGGCTGTATTCTGGCGTCTCAGCTTCTTGTTCATATGTTCCGTTCTACCTTAAATGGTGCAGCAGTTCCCTGCTCGCACCTCAGGCTACCTCTCCGACTTCAAATGTGTAACCTCAGATACCAGAATGTAGTTGCATTGTACCATTTAAGGTGGAATGGGACAATAGGTAGGCAACTTTAGCTTTGTCAAGTCCTGGGAGGTCTCTACTGAAACACCTTACTGATATTACCACTTATCGCACTTGGATGATCTGAGAACTTATTTCTGAATTGTTGATCTCATTATCATCACCCCCTAGTTCTGACGGTCTTCTCGGGAATGTCACTGCCCTACAATGCCTGGAACATTGCGCTCTTCAATAAAGCAAGGCAAAGTGAGGGGATTTGGGTCAGAGGATGGTCCCGCTGCACATCATACCGTCTTTGCTTTTCTTTGTTAATCCAGTTGGCTAGCCCATTTCAAGTATTCCAGCCAAACAAATGCTAAACAGCGAGATTCGGTTTCATTCCTGACCCGTGTTTGTCTCTTTCTGTAGGTCAGGCAGACCCACGTTCTTCATGGCAGTTTTCAACACGTTCAGCCCTTCCATCAAACAGGCGTGGATCAGCAACCTACAGATGGCCAAGCTGGCGTTGGGTACGTGTCCCGTGCTCCTCTCTGCAGTTTCCTGCCTTTGTCTGTCCGTGCAGGCTCCAGATCCCATTCCTCTTCCTCCAGTTCCTTTATGAGAACTCCACACAGCTGTGCTTCTCAAATCTCATACTAGCGCTGGCCAAAGCTTCATGCTCTAAAGACAATAAAAAGAGTTTGCCTATTTGCTGTCAGTACTCAGCAGTGATGTAATGGTAGGTAGTTGTAGGTTCATTGAAAGTCCCACATGCCTTCATCTGTTGGTAGTGAACCGTGACTATTAGAGTAAGGCCTAAAATCGAAGCAAAGAAAACAGAGCATCACTTTTACTGCTGTGGAAGTGCTGTTTAGACATCTAGTGCCTTGCATGCATTACACTAGACGGATCAGTTAGCTTTAGAAGTAGCCCCTGTTCTACAGATCACTTGAGGAATAGCTGCCGATTACCACTGTGATGATGCCAATTCGCCTTAAAGGATTTGCAGTGTTATGTTAGTACCCTGGTAGCTCTAACACAGAGGTTTTTATCAGATGCTCTGTATAATAGCATATGTTCGCATTTTGCAGTTTTACAGTGGGTGCTTCTGTGGCATAGAAAGGCATCGCCAATTTTTAAGTTCTAACAACCGGCAGAACCCTATCAGAACCCTCGTATTCCTAGTCCTCCTTTTTTCACAACAGGTTTGTAGTAGTTAGTTGAACCTGTAAGGCCTTCTGTCCTGCTTCTAAAGGCCTCATGGATGAGCTAGCCTGGCCGGCTGTCTAGACAGCACCAGCTGGAAAAATCTCAATCAGATAATTTTCCTTATGATGTTTCAAGATTTCAAAGCTGCAGCGGAGTGATTTACAAAACAGTACATGGGTGGACACTCCACAAGTAGCCAGGATGTGCGAGGACAATGGAGAGAGATGAGCCAGGACAGGGACATTGTCCCCAAAGAGTGAAACTGGATTGGATTCAGTCCTCACTGAGAGAAATGGACAGATTTCAGGCCTCAGTCCAATCCAGCAAATATCTGATAGCATGATTTTTAAAATTTTATTTATTTATTTGGGGAGCTGCAAGCTGTGTCCCGGTGATGGTGCCAGGCTGAGCCGCGGGGTTTTTTCACAGAACTTCTTTTCGGATTTGAGATTTTCTTTGGGTAGGATTCAGCCCTTAAACAGGCTGTTTAAACTAGGGCGATCTTAGGACTTAATTTAATCCAGAAGTCAAAATCTGATCAGAGGACGTTTTCTTGGAACGCTAAGACCAGCCATTGTGCCAGACTCTTAGTTTCCTGCTGGCTGTGCTGCGAACATTGGTCTTATTCATATCAGAACTGTCCAGCTGCACTGCTCTGATGCCTTTCACTGGAAATATTTTCTACTCGCCCTGCTGGTTTCAACCATTACGTATTTCAGTAGACAGACCGCTCCTGCTTCCTGGCTTTGAGGCGAATGAGCCAGTAGGGGGTATTTTTAGACACTCCAGAAAATGAGTCTTGATCAACTGAAGGAATGGAACCCAGGAAACTACTAACATGATTCAAAACACTTTTCACTCTGAATATCAGTGCCTGACAGGCAGGATGGATATTTCAGCAGATTTTACTTTTAAAGCAGTAAATAAAAGACATTGCTTGAATGAGATCAGGCCTTGTGAGATCAAATTTCTAAATGTGTCCATTAGCTTTTGAGGTAGCAGTGTTAGTACTGCATGCCTAATATACTGGTGTACTAACTGGTCACATGACTGGATATAGCCTACGAGTACATGTGGAAATGTACAGGGGTTGGACAATGAAACTGAAACACCTGTCATTTTAGTGTGGGAGGTCTCATGGCTAAATTGGACCAGCCTGGTGGCCAATCTTCATTAAAAAACACAAAACACTTTTTGCACATGCATCCAGTAAGAGCAGAGTGGTTGAAGGTTTCGTTAGCAGGTAAGAGCACAGTTCTGCTCAAAATACTGCAATGCGACACAAGATTATGGGTGAACATACCAGCAGTTTCAAAAGAGGAACAGATGTTTGGTGCACGTCTTGCTGGCGCATCTGGTGACCAAGACAGCAAGTCTTTGTGATGTATCAAGGAGCCAAGTTATCCAGGGTAATGTCAGCAATACCACCAAGAAGGAAAAGACGAACCTCCACCAGCATCACGTAGTGAACCTGGCCACCTATCTGCAAGAAGAAATGGCTTAGAACTCCCTCTGCCCACTGTGCAGGACGCCAGTATATGTCATTGCCCAAGATGAACTGACGCTGTATTGGCTGCAAAAGGAGGCCCTAACCAGACTAATAAATGATTGTGTTCCAAAAACCAGGTTGTTTCAGTTTTCATTGTTCCAACCCCTGTATGTGGTCTTTATGAGACTGTAATGTGTGTCTGCTTGTGGGGTTTGCCAGACTGAGGACAATGTCCAGGGCTGGCTTCACATATCTGCTGAGGATGACAGTTAAATCAGATAAAGAAACAGAAGCATGCCCCTCCTCACTGCAAGACACTGCCTGTGGTCATGTCCAGACTACAGGAGTTTAAGGTAAGACTAGCTGAACCGAAAGCCGTATATATTTTACGTTTTTTGTTCAGTGTTTTTAATGGCTCTCTAAAGTCTACATAGAAGCTCTGTACATTACTATGGGTGGGGCCTAAAATGCCCAGACACAGTTTTACACAGCCATTTTCACCCTAAGATTTGGTGCTAGAATCAAATGATTCCCATTTTTTTTCAAGAGAGCTCGTGTAACATGTATAATCTAATGAGCTGTGCTCTGATTGGCTGGTTCAGAGCGAGACGCTGCAACGATCGCACAGACGCAAACTGCCAAAATAGACTAAATAAATGAGCACCTGTGTAAATAAGCTCCGTCCTCATGCTATTTAGTTAGCTATCCTAGTAATGCTAATGCTACTTGGAGCTCAACACACACAAACAGATTAAAGTTGTTCCCTACTATAAAAACTCTCAGTTTAAGATGATCTGCAAACACGGATACAAACACACAGCATGGCTGCTACTTACAAGCTGCTCTTGGGGTTGTGATGCTAGTAAAGGTGGAGCTCCTCCTTCAGTCTCTTCAGGGTCAAACGCTGAGTGAAGCTGCTCCTTATTGTCCGAGGTTTGAGAAACTGTCCAAATGGCATCATAGGGAAACGTGCTATAGCAACTTGGAATTTAGAACCAGTTTTTGCCAGTTGTGTACAGAGGAATCCAACCTTCACCAGCCTTTTGGTTAACAGTCGAACGATCTATTCGGTTGCGCCATGGAGACAGCTGTGAGACAGTAACAGGGACATTCCTTGCTCCAAAATGTTCACCATGCTCGTTTTCCTGGAGTGGTTTCACATCCACGCATCATGAAGATCTGATGAGTCAAATGTGTTGAGCTAAAACCTCCAGAACTGTTTCGACACCTCTGCTCCAAAACCTGTTACTGTAGCGTGCCCTCCATAAACACAAAGTCTGTTTGCTACATCGTAATTTTCTCTGTCAGTCTTCTTCGCCAGTTTAATTTATTATGCTAAATGCGCAATGGAGGAAAACTGGACTGAAGGGGTGTTTGTGTATTGCAGGTGGAGTGTGCGGTCCATAACCCAGAGCCCCACGTTAACAGTGAAAGCACAGCAGACATGCCAGCAGTGGGTCACGGATGTGTCTGGGTAAGAATATGGCTGTGTGTCTGTACATTGAAGGCTGTTTGCCTAAAAGCACCCCAGTGGCAAAAGAGCAATACAGCAAGAGACGAAATCTAAATATACAGCAGGGTAGGGGGTTTATAAGGGGCCGATTTGTTGCTCTCTGGTATTTCTTAAACTGTTATTTAAGCAATAGTTTTAGACAAGGTAACTGTAGACCTGAAATGGCATGCTGCATTATAGATATACAGTACTGAGCCTGCCTGTTTAAAAGGGCTGTTAAAAAAGGCTGTTTATTTTTATTGAGGAGCAGGAAGAAGTCAGGAAACTACACAGAAGCCTTAAAAACTACATACAATATCAAATCCCAGAAAGTTCCGTATTTAGTGCGCCCTTGCTTTGATTGAGGAGATTTTCACTAGCAGGCGTTGAGCCAATATGAGCCGTTTAGGTCATCCTGAGTTGGTCTCTTGCCACTTGCGTTGTCATGTGTGGGTATGTGGTATGGAAACCTTTAGCCTTCTTGCTGTACTGGCTGTTTAGAAAGCTGAGCATTTACATTTTTTACATTTACAGTTCATTCAGCTACCAGTCAGTATGAAATCAAGGACAGGAAACTAGAATCCTGGTCCAGATTTGACCGCCTCTGCTGCAGACCTTTGGTACTGCCTCTCTTAAAGTCATAGTAAGTCAGAGGCTTTGTGTAACTTTCCATCCATGTAAAAGTATACAACAGTTGGAAGAGGAAAATTAATTCCACAAGAACAAGGTATAAAGTGCAAACGTGCAGACATAAGTGTGCTAACAAAAAACAAAACAATAAGTACTAAAATCATTAGACACAGTAAACAGGCAGGACAGTGCAGCACCCGTCCCATAAAATACAGAATCGTCCTTTATTTGGCAATTAAATGTTGCGTCCCGTATTGAACCAATACAGGACGTGATTTGTTCCGTATTTGCATAAATGTCGGATATACCTGTCTGTCACACACACAAATGATCACATTAACCCCCCCACCCCATTCCCTGGGCGCAATTTGTTCCATATTTCACACACGTCACTCATACATGACTGCGCCCCCGCCCCAACCCACCCCCCACCCTACTTCTGTCTTTTCATTTCTGAAAGGTGGCAACCCTAGCCTGGTGGTTACTTCCCTTTTTTTTGTTTTTTGGCAGTCGTGGGCTGGAGGTAAGGGAACCAGCCTTGTGACCGGAGGGTCACAGGTTCGATTCCCTGAACTGACAGTAATGACTGAGGTGCCCTTGAGCAAGGCACCTAACCCCCAACTGCTCCCCGGGCGCCGTGGATAGGGCTGTCCACCGCTCCGAGTAAGTTGCTCACTGCCCTATGTGTGTGTGGTTCACTTCGCGAGTGTGTTTGTGGGTGTTTCACTTCACGGATGGGTTAAATGCGGAGACTAAATTTCCCCACTGTGGGATCAACAAGGGCTTCAAATCTTTAAAATCTTTTTTACCCTTCAGATTTATTAGTTACAACCAAGTTACCTTCTGGTGCATGCTTTTAAGTCTGTATAGATCACATGGTCTACTAAATGAGTAGATGTAAAGAGAAAGCTAGCATGGCAGTCGCTCTTGCAAAGATAATGGCCAGCGTCAGCAATTAGCATCCATTTTAACCCACTCTGGAAGCTTCTAGGCATTGCAAAACCTCCATAAGCCATTGTATTACAGAAAAGATGAAGTGCCTGTGCAAACAGGTGCGTGAATGTACTGCGAGGGTGAAAAGCTCTAAAAGCTGTGAAGTGTGCGGAGACAGGTTGTGTTTATGGCTGGCCTCTAAAGTCAATAACAGCAGGAAGAGCTTTAATGGGAGTCACACTGAGATCCAGCCATCACCTGAGGATACAGCAGCTCAAAACGGGCGGTGGTGTTAAATTATGATGTGGACTGCAGCTAGGGAATAGGTTGTCTTCAGGTGATCTGTGCTATGGCACTCTGCAAAAAAACGAACTGTAAACAAATACTACCCAAGTCCTTAGCAGGGTGAGTGTTTTACCATTCGAAATTATGAAGGACACTTCAAGGTCACAGATTTCTCTCTTTCAGCAACAAAGTCTCATTACTCTAAAGCAACAGGAACATGATCGTGTCCTGTTAATGATTACACACTTTTAAACAGAAACAGGCAATTAATTTTAGGAGGGCTTATGGGTCTGTAATCGTCATCTTGGACAAAACCGTTTAGTGGCAGTAGTAGTCCCCCCCCGATAAATAGATGTTGAAACCAAAGGGATGATTGAAGCTAAGGGACAATGTAAAAGGACAGGAATTCGCTGTGTTCCCATAAACCACAGACTGGAAAATTCCTAGGAGTCCAGACCTCAACATCAGTGAATGCGTTTGGTTTGAGATGATATGGACCTTGAGAAGCAGAAAATGCTACAACCTAATTTCACAGTAGTAGCAACAAGCGGTCGGTCAGTCATTTCCTATGGGAGTATGCAGTTTGTACATGCGATTTAGAAACAAGCTGCAAACAACATTGCGAACAAGCGTGACAAATCCAGTTTTGGGTTCTCTCAACTTTATGCAAATGAATCGTGATTGCGGTTGATGAAGCAGCATTTGTAAACGAGTGCTCAATAAATTTTCAGCACCAGTTGTAGACACTGGGGTCTGAGGTTCCCCTGGCTTCTGCTCTCTGAACTTTACGTCCTAACAGCATTTGCTCCAGTCTCTGAAGTCGTTTCAGTTGAACCCACCAGAATGGACAAAAAAAAAGTCCATGAGCACTTGGGGCATTCGTACACTGCCAGTCAAACACCTTGGCAACACGCAACTAAATGGATGTGTCGGTGGGATTAAAGACTCTACAGTCTAACACTCTTAACAGCTCCCACTGATGAATTCTGAAAAATTACAATCCTTACCACAGTATATATTCCTCCATATCTCCACCTCTAATAATATTTTAGCTGGTAAAAACCTTTGAT
>JAMWET010007771.1:57500-167667 GCA_024036415.1 Prochilodus magdalenae | reverse complement strand
GTGAAATTTTTTTCCACGCTACATAGGTCACTTAAAATAGAGACTTAAAGGCTTATACGTGGCCACCGGCTCCCGGTTGTACTGGTCCTTTTTAAATGGAGGGACTCCGATTTAGCAATACCCTATATCAGCTCAAGACGTGTTTGGGAGCCTTTAATAGCATTAATACCTATGTACGTTAGCCATGCAGCAAAATATGGTTATAATATTTTAAGCCATGTATTGTTCGACTGGCTCGCAGGTTTCCTCAACAGCTAAGCAATTCACAAGGATGGGGGAAGAATGATAGAAACGCCTTCTGTTTTCCCCCTCGTTCCACGGTTGTAGCAGACAACCCTGTCAGTCTTAAAACACAGCTCACTCTACGGGGGGATTAATCGGGCCGAAAAGGTGGTACCTCAGGGTATTGTTTAGTTGTTTCACACCAAGATTATTTTTGAAGGCCATAGCAGAGGCTATTCATTGAAGCCATTAGCGCTGTGTTTTTGTGGGTCATGGCATGTAACCACTGTCACAAAAAAACCTCCTGATTTTCTGCCCCTTTTTGAGCTAAGGGGCCACTCAAGGCAACCAGCGGTCAGATTGCCGCAATTTTCACAGCTGGGAAGAAATCAAAGGAACCATGGCAATTCTTCTAAAAGCTTTCCCTCCTGCTTCCCCACCCT
This sequence comes from Prochilodus magdalenae, assembly GCA_024036415.1. NCBI lineage: Eukaryota > Metazoa > Chordata > Actinopteri > Characiformes > Prochilodontidae > Prochilodus > Prochilodus magdalenae. Next base: position 167,002 of record JAMWET010007771.1, on the reverse strand, counting down.
AACCAACAATTCGCCCTCTCTGACACCGGGTACCGATGATAATGAAAAAGGCAGAACATCTCAAAGTATTAGAGATCTCGGCAACGTCCAAATCCGAGATACCAATTTTTAACCTAATCCCATCAATAGTGCACCAGGACAATTACGCATGGGATCCGTAAGTGGAACGAAAGACAGGCTAAACCACAGCACCGGGCGAAAGAGTGAAAGAACAAGCAGAACCAGGGAGGACAAGGTTTATCCACTGATAAGGAATACATGATTGCCGCATCTCATCTATTTAGGCCGCAGGAGTGTGGTATATACCTAAAGAGCACTCCACAAGCTCATTGTCTATACAGGGGAGCTTTCTGAACGCCTTCTGCACACTAGGGCAAAGAAGGGGACGCGGGCGGGTTCCTGGACGGGACGACCGTGCAATTGGTCATCCTGGAGATAAGGCAAGTGCGCCAATATACCACATCTTTCATTTCCCTCTCTAAATTTGACTCTATCCCGCGCTTTCATTTCGGTCTTCCCTCTATACTACACTTACTGAAATTATCATAGACTACTACTCCACTAAAAGTGGAGAGGGAAGATAACCCGTGTATCTACCCCCTTTCACTGCTGTTTTTTTAAATGCCCTTAAACAGATTTTTTGCGCAACCATGACTCACCTGTGTCACACAGATGGCCATTTGCAGGACAAAGGGAGGAGGGAGGTGATGCAACAGTCTATTTTAACCAGCACCAGAGCCACAGATACAGGGATGTAGCTAATATTGAAGCACCTAAATGTGTAGAACGGATCAGAAAGGCTGGCTGGGTGAAATGGTGCATTAGTACTTATTCCATCTACACCTCCATAGATAACTCATGTTTAAAATTAATACATTTATACAAATTTATAATGAAACTTACAGACTAGCCAGGTAGCAGAAGGACAGGGCCAAAAAAGAGAGAAATTCTGAACAGGATAAAATCTAACGTCACAATTTTATAAACATGAACCAGAATAACACAGTGTTTTCATTTCAAACTGCTGAAAGCCTTTCCTACAATATCCTACAAAGTACTGCTTCCGTTTCATTCGTAATCTGTGAATATTGCAGCCATAATAAAAAGAACAACTATGAGAATCTTGGCCTCTCATAGTATAAACTGCTTAACCTGTTTATGTAGTGCCGCCCTGAAGTGGGAACATCTTTTCTGATATTTCTAAATAAAATAAATTCAGTTTCCCCCACCGCCTCTCTTTTATCACATGCACTGGGACTCTGTAGCCTTACTGTGTTGTCGAGTTCCTATCCAGTTATGTGGAGTAAAGAGGGAAACGGAGCCCGTAATGAAAAATAAGTCACGCCTCCACACACGAACGGCCATGCTGATAAAAAGCAGGCTGCTTTCTTCATTTCCAGAAGACTGCTGCAGCAAAAATAGCATTTTTACATGATTAACATTATTACTATAAATGAAAAACAGACAGTACATGCACATTTCAGTTGAAACTCATTTGCATATTAACAATTTGTTTCCGTTTTCGTGTTTCCCAAAACTGTACTTGAGCATAGTTCCTGTTTTTTGTCAATGTCATCGCTATGACCACATGATCATATGTCAGCAGTATGACTTGACTTACACATTCTATCAGCTATCGTATAACAGAGAGAGCAGAAACCCTGCAAACTAAGTGCTACTGGTTTGGTATTGGTGTCTGAACGGTCACCCCTCTGAAAGGTCATTTAACAGGAACAGCCCGCAGGAAGTTCCCCACCGGGAGTCATTGCAGGCATGTTAAAAGCAGCACTGAGACGGAGGTACGCTCTTCTGCTGACCAGTCTTTGGAAATGAAAAATCAAGTGTACACAGTAAGCGCGCTACATGGACGAGGGATGCCGAGACACCGGGGTCCAAATCTGCATCCCACACCTGTTCGCAGTAATGAGCTTTAATGACTGCTAAGCCAGAAACCGAGGTGCAGAAAGCCACATGAATGCGAAGGTTCTTGGAAAAGCATACCTTGCTGCAAACTTCTGAGCATGAGCAGATTGCCTGAGAGAGGAGCCTTGTTGTATAGCGGCAAGACCGTTCTCTCATTCTTTCCTAATTGCAGGGCAACTCAGACGGGGCCGAGCAAGGAGCACCGGGCGACAGAGAGGACCCTAGAAGGAGAAGAAGGTAGAACTTTAAACACCAGCATCCGCCAAACTCCGAGCGCCCCCAGACAGTAACGGAGTTGCGTGCAGCGCATAGCGAGGGTATGCTTGCGCGGTGACGCTTCTCTATTCCTGGGAAAGCCAGATTATATGAATTACAGTGAAGGTGGAGTTCAAGAACGTCTCATCTCACTGAGACGTTACTTGATCTTCAGAGCCTCCACTTCTTCCAGGTGGCCATCAGGCTTAAGCTGCGCCGTCTCGTCACTGGCAGTCCTGTGGTTTTCAGCGCCTTTAGTTTTATTCAGTGTGTGTTTTCGCCCGTATTGTTTGGTCTAGCGCAGATTGTTTATAGGAGTTTGCTAACAGGAAATAAACAGCCGACCATCACGGAACCCGATCCTTAATTAAAGGGTGCGCTCGCAACCAGTTGTTGGCGGCGTTCTCCCCCCCAAGCCAACCTTATCTAGTCGTAACGACAGGAGCACCCTCAGCCCTGGCTTTACAGTTTTGCTTGTGTGTTATACTTTGACCCTGTTAAAGAACCTCTCATAATTAGCAGACGCGGAGGTTCACGACTACGCTCGCTCCTCAGGGTTATTTAGCAGCCACCCAGCGCCCCTGCTAATAGACTTGGCACATCCGCAAGCTCTTTACTTTGGAGAGTCTAGCCCCAGATCAAGCCCAGACCAGGTCTTATTATTGCCCCTCTGCCTTAGGGTTCTTGTCTGTGTTACATCATTTTCAGCTTAAGCATTTATTAAGTTATACCAATACATAAACTCGTACACAGCCGTATCATATCAGTGATCATCAGAGACAGGTAAACGCGGGAGTTTCCAGCCCAAATGGAATCCGCTCTAATGTACAAAACAGTAACAAAGACGGTGATGTGCTATTGATAGTCTACCCTGACGAAAAAGTTTCTGACCAGTGACTTTCCCTCATTAGTCGTTTTGTAGACTCGGGGTGCAAGCTTTTCCATGGAGGGGTATGACGCCGGGCACTTATAGGCCTGTCTAGCCCAATTATCTATAAATAGGTCACAGCGGCGGAGGGAGTCTCTGAAGCCCAGTGTTTTCTGGGATGTTTACAGCTTCAGTAGGTAGGCATCACCTTTACATAAACCTGCAGGAGCAGGATACAGAGAGAATAATGACACCTCAATATTCAGACCCAAGATTCGAGACATGGAACGAGCAATCTAAGCGAGATCTATGATTTAAAATGGTCCAAAATGAACTAGAATTTCAACAGAATATGAAGAAATAGCAGTTAGCTGGTGTGTCAGGGTGCTTGTGGGTAGCACTCAGATGAAGTAACACACGTAACTCAGGGCTGCCACCTCTCTACGTCTGTGGCCCCGAGACTGGGGGTTCGAATCCTAGTCTGGGTAACTAGACTCCACTGCCTCACACAATAAGAACGTCCTTCCGGGCAAGACTTCCTAACACTACGTTCGGCCATCACTGCTAATCATTCAAACCTTGTAAGTTCGCCCTTGGAATAAGAGGCCCGTCAGCTAAATCGTCAGAAAGAAACATCTATTGTTCTTGGTTCTGTTCTTTAACTTGGAGTTAGCCATGATAACCAGCCTAGCGCCCGTGCCGTTCCTGTCTCATAGTAACCGAACCTCTGTACTTGTCCAAGATCGGTGATTAAAGTGAGTCCACCTGTCAGTTGCTGTAGGAGAGGAAGAAGGAATCAGTGTCCCTAACATGATGAGAAAGAAAGAAGTAGCTTTGCTTGCCACCCTGACGCGCATGTATTCTAACGTATTATATGTCATGTTGAAGGTGCCCGGCTCCACTGGTTAAGATCATTTAAAGCGTCCAGGGTAGTCAGTAACAGGAGCCAGCTTACCACACACTAGTGTGCATTTCCTGCTGAGGGAAAATGATGGGACTGTATGGGAGGAACTGAGGGATTGCGAAAAAGGAGCAAATTAATAAGATGCATGCTCGTCAATCCATTCCCTGAAGCTCTGCTGCTTTGAGAGAGTTCTAGGCTCGAGCTGGCGGGAGGTAGAGTTACGTAGAAGCAAACAATTTTCCCATCCTATTCATATCTTTATGCGGAGAGCAAAAAGAAGGATGGCGAAAAGAAAGAGAACAGAGTGTGTGGGTCCAAACTCGAACACTTCGAATTCCTCACAAATTACCTCCCACGAAGCCACCCGCAGCCTAGCAGTGTATCCGGATTTGGTGTGTCTCTCGGCCGAGCGTAAGCCGGTTTAGTTAGCGTAGCATAGGCCAGACACGTTTTTCGATCCCATCTCATTTTGTCTATGGGAAATAATTCCGCCGGATCGAATAGCTCCTTCCTTGCTGTGATACAAGCACCTATCACGACCAATCATATCGCGAACAACTACTGGAGTTGCCGATGCAAACGACAGAAGAACAGAAGAAAGAATATAAATCGCAATACATACAAGTACAGTTCGACGCATATGCCCTTTGCAATTAGGGCAGCCTTAATGATGCGCCTGAAGTCTGCTCGCGAACATGACCGCACTGTTGTCAACCGCTACCACCACCCCCGCCCGCTCTCTGCAAGAAACTACGTTCAGCAGCGAACAAAAGAAGTGATGTAAATAGAAGCAGAAGACACCGAGATGACTGCTTGTCCACCCCACCACTAGGCAGACAGCTCCCTGGAGATGAGAACAGAGGAAGACTAGTGCAGAAAAGAACAATGGTTCCTATCCAGAGTAAGACTGGTGCAGAAGGGAAACTGGACAAAGAGGACTGACTGAACCGCGGATATGCCTGACAATGTTACAAACCGGATTCCAAAAAAGTTGGGACACTAAACAAATTGTGAATAAAAACTGAATGTAATGATGTGGAGGTGCCAACATCTAATATTTTATTCAGAATAGAACACAAATCACAGATCAAAAGTTTAAACTGAGAGAATGTATCATTTTAAGGGAAAAATATGTTGTTTCAAAATTTCATGGCATCAACAAATCCCAAAAAAGTTAGGACAAGTAGCAATAAGTGGATGGAAAAAGGAAATTGAGCATATAACGAACAGCTGGAAGACCAATTAACACTAATTAGGTCAATTGACAACATGATTGGGTATAAAAAGAGCTTCTCAGAGTGTCAGTGTCTCTCTGAAGCCAAGATGGTAAGAGGATCACCAATTCCACCATTGCTGCGCAGAAAGATAGTGCAGCAGTACCAGAATGCTGTTACCCAGCGTCAAATAGCAAAGACTTTTAAGTTATCATCATCAACCGTGCATAACATCATCAAAAGATTCAGAGAATCTGGAACAATCGCTGTGCGTAAGGGTCAAGGCCGTAAAACGCTCGTGATCTCCGGAGGGCCCTTAAACGTCACTGCACCTCAAACAGGAATGCCACTGTCAAGGAAATAACAGAATGGGCTCAGGAATACTTCCAAAATGGCCTTGTCCCAACTTTTTTGGAATCCGGTTTGTACATACTTAGGAGAGTTTGTAGTTCAGTGAGGTGATAGCTTTGTGTAGTTTGCCTGTAACTCCTTTGTTACCTTCATTCTTATAAGCGTCTCTAAAAACTGGGAAGTTTTGAGAGAGTTTGAGGATTGGAAGTTCTGATCTCTTTCAGAGATAAAGGACAAACTTGTAGATATCTATACAAATTCTGCCTTTTGAGCTCAAATGATGCTCTCTACAGAGAGCAGTAATGCCATATTAGGTCCATTGCCTGTATTTGTAATCTTCAGTGCTGGGGTCAGGTGTGGATCAGAGGCTGACTGACTGTATTCATACCTCGCTTAGCCACCTCTTGCCTCTTAATAGAAAGACCCACACAATGATTCTGTAATTGCAATATATCTTTCACCCTGTGAGGACAACCTAAACCAGACTGTATTGGTATATCTGTAAAGGGACGTTCTGTGCCTTTCCGTTCCATCAGCTGAATTACAAGTACTAGTGAGCTTTACTGAGCGGCTGTGTAATAATCCCCCGTGCACCAGCGCTGCCACCTGCCATCGGGCAAGGCAGGCAACTGCTCACGGCCTCAGGTCAGTTTTTTAATGCTGTTTAAATGAATATAACAGTCTTGCTGGTTTCTGATGTGAGATGATTTATAACATATCGCTGATGATCACTCGTCAGAATGGCCGGTTGGAGGTTTAGCTGTGGCCCCTTCACACTAATAGGTCTCCCCATCACATGAAGGTAGCACAGAGACAGGTGAAAAACATCATCGCATCTTTTAAACGTCACTATTGAAACATTTTGGGGCAGCTATGGAGATGGCCAACGCTGATGAAGGGGAGAAGGAGAGCCATCCTATCCCCCCAGAGAGAGAGAGATGCCAGTTATGCTCTCCTGAACTCCCTAGTGTAATTTACTGTGGCATCACCAGGGTTCAGGCTTGTGCATCTCCCAACACAAAGGCCAATGCTTAGACTGTTTAAGCACCTACCAGTACAAGGGGCTAAAATTCTGATAGCCAGATCAGTGGATATTTATTTTGTCTAACAGTTTAACTAACAGTTTCAACTACATGGAGCTTATTGGTGCTAGTGGTTGTTAGGTGGCAGGGCCAGTTGGATACTGTGCCAGCTTTCAGGTAATCAGTTGCTACATGGAGCTTATTAGTGCTAGTGGTTGTTAGGTGGCAGGGCCAGTTGGATACTGTGCCAGCTTTCAGGTAATCAATTGCCGACCCTCTATCTGTGTGTTTTTGTGTGTCTCTCTGTGTGTAGGGTGACACGGGTGGAGCCCCTGGGCCACAGGGCCCGCCAGGTCCTAAGGGTGAGCCTGGAGCCCCTGCAGCGGCAGCAATTGATCTCACGGTAAGCCACAGTTCCCACTTACTGAGAGTTCCACCGAAATGTCTGTGTAATTCAATCACTGTGAGGCAGACAGGGTCATATAGGGTGATCTGGTGTAAAGAGCTTCATTCCTGAGAAACTCCGGGTGCGATATTGTTCAGATGTGGACCTTTATCACAGGTGTGAATGCTCTACCCAGGCCACATGTGAATCCAACCAAACCGCATAGAGGAGATTCTGGATCACAAAAATCCGAACTCTGATAGGAAATTCATCAAACCGACTAAGAAAACTGTGAAACAGCCTTCATTCTATCCAAAGTATGAAGACATGGCCAGCCGGCGACATACAGGCTTCATGGTCTAAAGACTCAGTATGTTATTAATTAGTTTGATTAGTTGTTCCACACTACCCACCACTGGAACCAGCTTTGAATTCACCAAATACTATCTCATCCTCTGTTCAGTGGCAACGTAGAAGTAGTCTTTCAGTCCACCATGCCACTGTCAGCTCAGCTCAGGTCCAGCCTTACGCATAGTGCTCCCGCAGCCGTGGCGGTATCAGCGTTCTTCAGTAATGCTCTCCAGACAGCTGGCTCAGCTGATAGGGCTGACGTTGCTCATGCAGTGTGAAGCCATAGACATTAATTACCCTCCACCCGCACAATTATGTTTGTTTGAATAAGAGAGATATAAACCGTGTACACCATTAAAGCCGGAGCCAAAACCCGTCTACCCTAACACTAATGGGTTCAGTTGAGTTATCAAAGAAATTGGACTCGTACACGCATGACTACGCCCCCCTAAAAGCACCAGAGCTCAGTAGGCAGCCGGGCGTGCAGTACAAGATGGATGGGACAGTCGTCATTCACACTGAGGCAGAGACTCAAAGTTTCAAATGTCAAATCCATTTCTAAGGGGGGGGCTCTGAATTCTGACAGTGCGTCTTTGATGGAGGAGAACTCGTAAATGTATTTAAAGGGAATGTTCGGCACTTAGCCCAGATGTACAGTGAGGAAAGTAAGTATTTGAACACCTGTGAAAACCAATGTTAATAGTCATGGGAGAAAGTTCTGTGGTCAGATGGTCTTAATTCCACTCGCCGTGTTTGGAGGACGAAGAATAATGAGTACCATCCCAAAAACACCCGCCCTACTGTGGAGCATGGGGGTGGAGCATCATGCTGTGGGGGTGTTGTTCTGCACATGGGACAGGACGACTGCACTGTATTAAGGAGAGGATGACCGGGCCATGTATTGCGAGATTTTGGGGAACAACCTCCTTCCCTCAGTTAGAGCATTGAAGATCGGTCGTGGGCTGGGTCTTCCAACATGACAATGACCCAAAGCACACAGCCAGGATAACTAAGGAGTGGCTCCGTAAGAAGCATATCAAGGTTCTGGAGTGGCCTAGCCAGTCTCCAGACCTAAACCCTATAGAAGATCTTTGGAGATAGCTCAAACTCCGTGTTTCTCAGCGACAGCCCAGAAACCTGGCTGATCTGGAGGAGATCTGTGTGGAGGAATGGGCCGAAATCCCTGCTGCAGTGTGTGCACACCTGGTGAAAAACTACAGGACCTCTGTAATTGCAAACAAAGACCACTGTACCAAACATTAACATAAAGATCAGGTACTTGTCACAGGTTCTGATTCTAGAACCGCACTCTGTGGTGGTTTGTAAATGCAGAACCTGTTCCTTAAGTGACTGCTCAACACCGTTCAGTAAGGTGGTGAAGTACTGTTCGTGTTTATACCAGCACAGCAAGTCATACTAAAGCACACTGACAAGTCGTTGCTAAGTAGGGTGGTCGCTTTCACAACCCCCAAATAGAGGACATCATAACGAGGGGGCTAGCTAATATAACACATACTTAGCTTTACTCAGCTAATCGGGTAGAATGGATGGCATTCATGAGTCGAATAGGAGCTAACTAACTGACTAGCATTTAGAGGGCTGATCTGCATTTAGCCGGCAGGCGAGTCACAATGTCACCATTTTGAAAAGTTCATCCCAAAAAGAGGACTAATAGGTGTCCATTCAGGTATTGCACTGGACTGAGGACTGGGAGTCGACGTGTGGCCACCCTAGTGCCAAGTAAGCAATGATCTGGGCTGTTTGGGTGACTGCTGAGTTCTAGTGTTTGTTAGCGATGTTAGCCTTCGAAATCTGGACTTGTTTCAGCAACGAGTTTTGCAGCTGGTAAAGCTCAGGCACTGTGCACAAAATAAATGAAATTCAAAATTAATTTCTGATACACAAATAAATCATTCACGGTGTACCTCGCAGATATTTCAGTCACGTCAAATGAAGCTCACCACAGCAGAAAGAAAACTGAAAGGCTCTGAGATCAGCTTCAGCCATTAAGGGTTGTTTTTCGGTTAACCTGAACTTGCATTTGAGCACCTGTTTTTCTCTCATGGACTTCATAGCAACATAGTAAGTTTATTGTTCAAGGACCACTACCCGCCAGGGTATTTTGATTTTGGGACATTCTGGGGTTCTATGGGGTTACCGAGGGGGTCCGCACACTCTATAGACATTGACAACAGTCCAATGTAGCACAAGCTTCCCAGGCTTTCTGTGTTGTTTGGTTTAAAATGTGTCTGAGTCTGAGGCGATGTCTCCCTGTATCTACCCCCTATTAAATCTGATCTGTCTTTTCTTTGCTTATTGACAGGGAGAGGTAGCGCCTGGGCCAAGAGGATCACGTGGGCCAAAGGTGGGTGCAGTCAGCCTTATCTCAGAAAATGAACCCAGCTTGTGATGCAAACTAGAACCTTTAGGCTCCTTCAGTTTTATATATGGTGATGATTAAGTTCACTGAGGTCTGAGTGACGGGATCCATAGATTATGAAGAGGGTGGTGGAGAGAGAGATGTAGTGTTAGGAGTCTTGCCCAGGGACTGTAGCACAGCATAGTCAACCCAGACCGGGATTCGAACCCCAGTCTCCCACGTGTGGTGGTGACTCCCTGGTGGGTAGTGGTGTTATCCACCGAGCTACACCAACCCATTAATCCGTCCATTAATACGGGACGCAACATTTAATTGCCAAATAAAGGACCATTCCGTATTTTACGGGACGGGTGGCAACCCTAGTCACCTCGGTTATTGACGATCCTGTAGGTATTTCATGCTACTATGTACATTTCTGTCACAGGGAACTCAGTATCATCAATCCTCCCATGCTCGAGACGGTTTGGCCAAAGGGCAGGACGTCTTTAAACATCGTTACAAGCCTTCCCGTTCATATTTCAACCAGAGACCTCAGAGACTAACATATCTGAACATACCCATGATTCAAAGCATGTTAAAGACTCACAGTGAGAGCCAGCAAGGCTAAAGTACGGCCTCCCTTTTTCCCCCTCCGTTTTTGAAAATGTTTTGTAAGCAGTGAGTAAAATCATTATGTACAACATCCTGCCCCCAACAAAACAAGGACATCCGCAAAAGGAAAAAAGAACAAAAACAACTTTAATACATTTAAATAAATGTAAATAAATTTGATAAATTGCTATTTAAATTACAGAAATGATTATTACATGTTTGTACGGCTGTTCAAAGCTGTGTTGGCTAGTCATGCACTGGTTGAGGCATTTGGTAGTAATGGAATGGCTAATAATGGTTGGTGTAGCTCAGTGGGTAACACCACTACTCAGGGTACCACCTCTACATGTGGGAGACTGGGGTTTGAATCCCAGTCTGGGTAACTATGCTGAGCTACACCAATAAGAGTCCTTGGGCAAGACTCCTAACACCACATTGGCCTACCTGTAATCATTAACCTTGTAAGTCGCTCTGGATAAGAGCGTCAGCTAAATGCCATAAATGTAATAAAGGTACACGGTCACTCAGGGCTAAAGGACTGAAGCCCACCGTGTAAGGACTGGATATGGTAAATGTAAACAGCAGTTTGGAAAATCCCATAGGAAGGACTTGTATATAACAGCAAAGTGATTCTATCAGGAATTTCTCGTTGCTCACTTTTGTTGGTGTGAGCAAAGCGAAACCAGCAGTTTCAATTAAACCCTGCAGTGTTGAATTAACTCCCACAGAGATTGCTCGAGCCCTCTCCATCCCGAGAGCGAGCTGAAATGAACCATGGGAGGTTATTAAACACAGTGCAGGGCCTTATTTGAACTAGGCTTGTATCTTTCCTCTGCTCTCCTTTATTAGGGTGAGAGGGGCGTCCCAGGGTTGCCGGGAGAGCCGGGAGAGAAAGGAGAGTCTGGCATGGGAGCGACTGGTCCACCGGTGAGATATTTTTCGACCGACCTGCTGTGTTGTAAACAAATGTCGAGATGCTAAACATGACTAGTATCCTTCTGAATCAGCTGATCATAAATAATCCACTTTTCTTTTCACTGGTGGTGCGAATAGTGATAACATAAAACACATGAAGTCAACTGGAAAGATCATTTACAAAGATACAGTAAGCCCCAGTACATAAGCCAGACATACGGTGGCCTATACAAATATGTCTGTCTAGATTTAGAAAGAGTTTTACGGCCTTGACCCTTACGCACAGCGATTGTTCCAGATTCTCTGAATCTTTTGATGATGTTATGCACGGTTGATGATGATAACTTAAAAGTCTTTGCTATTTGACGCTGGGTAACACCATTCTGGTACTGCTGCACTGTCTTTCTGCGCAACAATGGTGGAATTGGTGATCCTCTTACCATCTTGGCTTCAGAGAGACACTGACACTCTGAGAAGCTCTTTTTATACCCAATCATGTCGTCAATTGACCTAATTAGTGTTAATTGGTCTTCCAGCTGTTCGTTATATGCTCAATTTCCTTTTTCCATCCACTTATTGCTACTTGTCCCAACTTTTTTGGGATTTGTTGACGCCATGAAATTTTGAAACAACATATTTTTCCCTTAAAATGATACATTCTCTCTGTTTAAACTTTTGATCTGTGATTTGTGTTCTATTCTGAATAAAATATTAGATGTTGGCACCTCCACATCATTGCATTCAGTTTTTATTCACAATTTGTTTAGTGTCCCAACTTTTTTGGAATCCGGTTTGTACATAAACTACTTATCAGAATCTGCTGCCTGATGTTTTAGACAAGATTGTATCCTTAAGATCTCTTTAGTCAGAAGGCACGTGTAGGAACCCTGGTGGTTTAGATAGTGTTGTAGACATGGAGACCCCTGGTTCCCATCAGTGGTGTCTCTATAGTCAACCATTCCACACCAAACCCACCCTGAATGACTCTGTTTACATCTCAATGTTTGATTTATGCATAAATTTAAATATTATTATATAAATAATATGGTATATTTCCACTTTACACTTTACAAAAACTTAAAAAAGCTGAAACATTTTTGGAGATTTGTAAGACATGCTGGCGCTCGGCCATAAGAGCTTTCAATGTCATTAGCAAGACCTTGCCTTCAGTGCAGAGCCAAACAGGAAACTGGTTCAGTCTGATGCAATTCAAGAAATTCAATCAATTGCAGCTTTGTGTTCATAAACAGGAGACTAAAAATCAGATAACTTTGATGTGCCGACCGTGTTGTTCTGCAAAACGAAATATACTCTAATATCCTCTACATTTTGCAATGTTTGCCACGTATTGACTTGGATGCAGACAAAAACCACTGCAAGTTGAATGTATTAACCTTACATTATTACCTGTGTAGTTAATCATTATTATAATTACTGTGTCAGCACAAGGGTCTGGTTAGGGCTTCGTTGCATTAAATAAAATCCTTTTAACATTTCAACTAAAAAGTCACGTTTACTGTTGTCTCTCCAGGGCATCATGGGACCAAAGGGGGAGCCTGGACTCGAGGTACTGTCCAAAAATCAGACATCATTTAAATAATCTTATTTATTTACTCAGTTCAGTGGAATATTAGACGCAGACATGTGGACGTTGTAGATAAGTGGTCAACTACAGTGTATCACACCTGCTCCAGCTTTATTAGCGTATTCCAAGGTTTTGGATTGGCTGACTCGGTCAGTGCAGTGGTGTTTGGTGAGGATAAGCATGGAAGGCTGGAGCTAAACTTCAGTAGGAGGGTCGGTGACCAGGTGGATATGGTATGGCACTGTACCAGATCACTGTAACACTGTAACAGATTTACTGTGAGAAGTAATGAGGTCACAGTTTTTAAAGGGAACCTCTCCCTACATAGTCATTCAGAGTAGGAGAAAAGTTGGTGCTCAGGTGTTATCTGTTGTCTCTTAGGGTCCTCGTGGACCTCCAGGTTTGCAAGGCCCCCCTGGACCCCATGGAAGCCAGGTAAGGAATCAACTATGTTTTTTATTATCCCTGTATATATCGGCCTGGCCAAAGAAATGGCTGTTTGGATGTAGATAGGTAAATACTTAGGAGTCATTCATTCGATAGTTACTGCAGTAATTACTGTATTTCTTTTAACCCCTAACTGAGGCAGTGACCAGCTTCTCAATCCTTACCAACCATGTGGGAAGACGTACCTTGTGGACATGGAAATGAAGCTGCTGGGTCAAATTATTGTCCCAGGTCATGCAAAAAAATAAACTAGCACAGAAATGGAATGATTGGAATTGGGATCGGAAATGTCCAGTATATGGAAAACTGTTAACTTCATGAAAGAAATGTGTGGTTGGGAAGACGATCTAATCAGAGACCAATGGTGGGTAAAATACACCAGTAATTGACAGCAGAACTTACAGCTATGTTTAATAATGACAGTGAGACTATTTGGGGAAAAAGGCTTTAGTACGCTGCTGAACATAAAGACAGGACTCATGAATACAGGACTGGAAGAGTGGAAAAAGGTCATGTGGTCTTATGGGTCCAGATTGACCCTATTCCAGAGCAATGCTCTGATGAAGGGAAACATACAGGGGTTGGACAATGAAACTGAAACACCTGTCATTTTAGTGTGGGAGGTCTCATGGCTAAATTGGACCAGCCTGGTGGCCAGTCTTCATTAATTGCACATTGCACCAGTAAGAGCAGAGTGTGAAGGTTCAGTTAGCAGGTAAGAGCACAGTTCTGCTCAAAATACTGCAATGCACACAGCATTATGGGTGACATACCAGAGTTCAAAAGAGGACAGATTGCTGGCGCATCTGTGACCAAGACAGCGAGTCTTTGTGATGTATCAAGAGCCACGGTATCCAGGGGAATGTCAGCGTACCACCAAGAAGGACGAACCTCCACCAGCATCACGTAGTGACCTGGCCACTATCCTGCAAGAAGAATGGCTGAAAATCCCTCTGACCACTGTGCAGGACGCAGTATATGTCATTCCCAAGACCAACTGACGCTGTATTGGCCGCAAAAGGAGGCCCTACACCATACTAATAAATGACTGTGGTCTAAAACCAGGTGTTTCAGTTTCATTGTCCAACCTCTGTATGAAGTGATGCACCCATCATGCATAGTGCTCACTGAACTAGCATCGGGAGGCAGTGTTGCCTGGAGGAGCTTCAGCTGATCAGGTTATGTAGATAGTCTGCTGTCCTCCTAAATGTACCGAATGACCAGGTTATCCCATCAATGGGTTTTTCTTCCCTGACGGCATGACAGTATTCTAGGACGGCAGTGCTGAAATAGATCAGGCTCAGACTGTGAACAGTGGGTTAGGGAGCATGAGGAATCATTTCCATCACAGAGCCACAGCTCTCACCGAGTCCAGAGCTTAACCCCAGTCTTTGGAATGTGCTGGAGAAGACTTTACTGGGTGGTTTGACTCTTCTTTTGTCAGTGCAAGATCTCGGCCAAAAATGAATCGAACATCTCTGGACAGAAATAGTTTGTTGTTACATAAGGTTATTGAAGCAATGTCATGGTGAAGGTGCCGTCAAAGCTAAAGGAGGTCCTACAGCTTGTGAGATCTATTGGGAAGGAAGTGTGGGTAGATATAGTTGGTTTCTTGCATGTGTGTCTATGAAGGTCTGTCTGTATTACTCCATGGGTTTCTGACTGTGTCTCCTGCTGTTATATACAGGGGCCCCCGGGTCGTGATGGCAGACCAGGACCTCCAGGACCCCCTGGTGAACCGGTGAGTTTCATGCACCTCACGTTCCAGTGCTCAGACAACATACTGCATTTAATGATCTGCATCTGGCTGTGATCCGTGCTTGGACCAGATGTAATGTGACAATGTAACGATGCAGTGAACCACACTTCATTGAACAGGTCGGATTTATTGTTTCCTCTCAGTACATTGCTTCATTATTTACAGCCGCTCTGGGTTAGATTGGACAGCTGAAATCAACATTTCTGGAGGTTTGCAAATGCTTTGGGATCCAGTGCTCAAATTTGTGTTTGCCCTAACACACCTGAGTCAACCCATCAGCTCATTAGCATGCTTTTCATGGGCTCAGTCAGATAAGTACGATCATGGAAAACTCAAAAAATCTGCAGAGCATGACTGAGATTGGGAATTATCAGAGAGATATTAAAATATTTAATCTAATATTTGTTCTAAATGCACCTGTGTTTGCACACATGATGTTTTTCTTGGAGGGGAAAAGACTGAAAACTGTCTGCACACTGTGTCATCGCTGCTGAGCACTCACTGACTAAATGACCAAGTTATAGCAAGTAATGGATATTTCCAACGCTGTGCAAAGGTCAGAGACCATCCATTTATTCATTGATGCCTAGTCAAAACAGACATTAAGTATCCAATGAGAGTCAGTTACAAATACTCTACTTGCTAAGAGGAAATCCAGTGTGAAGTAAGTGACCACTAGAGTAAAAACATTGGAGTTCAAAAATGATTAAAAGGTACAAACACAATGGGACTCCTAGCAACCACCTGGAAAACCCAGTACACCAAACCAACACCGTGTCCTTTAAGATAGCACAGCACTTGAAGCTTTCATTAAACTCCACCCCTGCTTCAGATCTGAGAACATCCACTGGTGTTCCTGCCCATCCTTCTTCTACTGTGAGAGACACCTCAACACCATGGAGGTCTGAAAGGAGGTGTAGCTGTTTAAGAAGCTCCTCACTAAGAAGTAGAGACTGGACTGACCATTTAGCTGACGCTCTTATCCAGAGTGACTTACAAGGTTAATGATTACAGGTGGGCCAGTGTAGTGTTAGGAGTCTTGCCCAAGGACTCTTATTGGCGTAGCTCAGCATAGTCACTTAGACTGGGATTCGAACCCTCATCTCCCACACGTAGAGGTGGCACCCTGAGTAGTGGTGTTACCCACTGAGCTACACCAACCACTGGACCACCCCAGGGTCCAGACCTCAACACCACTGAATGTGTTTGTGGTTACTTATGCTAAATGCTAAACCAGCTTCTAAAACTGAGCTTTGGAGGTTGTGGCTCTTTGAGCAGCTGAAAGAATGGAAGCTGTAATGAAGGTAAAGAGGAGGCACACTAAACAGTCAAACACCTGATATTATGTTGTTGTGTAAATAAATGAATGAGTGGTTTCTGACGTCGTGCACAGCGCTGTACTCTAATTACTGCAGGTGTTTTCTGAGATCACTGAATCTAAACATCTCTACAGACATCTTTATATTTAGTATCTGGACCACAACTCATTACTGCAGTCGATAACAGAGCAGGAAACAGAAATTCCGAGAAAATACACAATATTTGACATTTTCGGTGCGGTAAATGGTTCATCTTCGCTGGCACAGCCAATCAAACAAGCCTCTCTCCCAGAGCTTATCTGGCTGGATAAAGTCACAGTGCTGTCTGAAAAATGGAACATACCAGTAACATCCAGGACATGACTAGAAAGCAAATTACAACCCAGACAGTGAGAGAGACAGCGCACATAAACCTGAGCTGCCAATGGTGTAGAAGTAGTGTGGTTTACAGTACATATAAACAGTGTAGTATATCCAGTTATAACACAGTTATAAGTGTTTGGTTTTGGCGATATAAACGGAATGCCATTAAGGGCTCATATCTTGCATTTCCCTCTGAGATCTGCTTGAAAGGTTAGTGCGGATTTACACACCAAAATCAGCCAAAGCCAGTTTCTGCTTGACCATTTTACAGCCTCTGGTCAAGTCATGCAGAGTGGGTTTGGTGTGAGATGGTGCAGATGTTCTTCACAGTGGTGTTGGTGATGGGAACCCGGGGTCTCCATGTCTACAACACACATATGGACACCTAATATACTATTTTAACCACCAGTGAACCCACGTGTGTATTTATGTGGAACGTTGATGATGGGAAAAGCTGGAAAATCTGAAAATAGTACAGTTTCTATGGGGGACTATTTTGCCTCGAAGTAGCACGTATCCCTCCACCGAATCGAATCAAATCGCTTTTATTGTCATGTCACATTTACACAGGTGTGAAGGTGAGTGAAAAACTTGGTCACTAAAGGTGCTTAGTTCCTTACAGTACTTAAATTAAAAAAAAAAATATATATATATATATATATATATATATATATATATATATATATACAATATGGATAGAAGATAACAGTAGGTCAGTCTATATGTGTAAGTATACTATGCTAATGTAAAGTGCATGACTGTCCATGGAGATCATCGTTTAGATGATTTTGGTGAGATGAGCTGAACCAGGTCCATTTACCGATGCACCAGCACTACTGGCTGTTCAGTAGCCTGATGACTAGGTTACACCAGTGGTTGGTGTAGCTCAGTGGGTAGCTCAGTGGGGTTCGAATCCCAGTCTCGGTGACTATGCTGAGCTACACCAATAAGAGTCCTTGGGTAAAACTCCTAACACTACACTGGCCTACCTGTAATCATTAACCTCGTAAGTCGCTCTGGATAAGGGCGATGTAAATGACTCAGGAGAGTCTCTGAGGTGGCTGGTTCTGGGCGTTATGCTTTGGAACCTCCTCCCACTTGGCAGCTGTGAGAACAGACAGTGGCTTGGGTGGGTGGAGTTCTTTAGAATCTGGTTGAATGAATAGAGTTCTTCACAAAACTATTATAAGCAGTGTCTCATACATCAGGCAGCGTGCTCATATCCATTTCCTGTAGTAACTTTCCGTGAGGGAGCTTTTAGTGTTGGACGTCTGGTTCCATTCACCACCACCGTGAACACTTCTGACTCGGCGAGTTTCTTTAGAACAGAGCATTTTACACCGAACCCAGTCTGAACAACTCTGATTACATCTTGATTATCTGATTTTAGGTTGTAAGTGACCGGCATGGTCTGAGGAGTGAACAGTACATCTCCAGGCTTTATGATTACATACTCTACCATTTTATATCCAGAAAAAAAATGAGATGGATTGCAGTTTTCATGTGGGCCCTTTAAGATCACGATTGGCAGTGATGTTTGACATTCATCGTAGGAGATGTTCACAGGATAAGTGTGCCTTTCATCTTGTAGCAGAGTGCTTTTAATGTCACATGGTAGCTTTGATAAGCTAATTAAGTGACACGCAGAGTGAGCCGTCTGCTGAATTGCAAAACAGGGCACTCTTTAAAAAATGAAGGTGCTGAAAGGAGGTATGAGGCCATAGAACTAGAGGCGATGCTTTCCGCCAAGCAAGGCAGGCAACTGCTCGAGGCTCCAGGCTAGTGGGGCGGCCCCTGAGGGTATATTATATTGTTGAATCACAAGTTGTTTGTGTTATAAAATAGTGATGAATTTTTGCCTAGGTTTCCAACAGACTCTAGAGCTGCTACTGTAGAATTACTGTGTTCTCCAACCCAGTCTTTAAAGCCAAGCTGACGAGTTAACGTTTATCCTATGACCCCAGATGCTAACTCGCTAGGTTACAACTGAAATCACATATGGCTCCTTAAAGAATGTTTCAGTTGAGTGGTTCTTTAAAAAAAATACATGCCTTTAAATAGAAAGGTTCTAAAAACTCCCCAAGTAATATTTTTAATACAACAGACCCCAGATCTGACCCCTGATCTACACCATCTGCCATTTACTGGCGCTGGAGCTAAGAGGCGTTGCTAAAATACACTACAGATCTGTAAATAGATCCACAAATCATCTCTCGACCTGCTTATGTCACCCGTATCTGGATTAGGACCTGATCATGTTTTAGCCGCATGCCTTCACGCATGGTGTCTACAGTCAGTCAGACAGTCTGTGACATATATGACGCCGAGTGACATATATGATGTCAGTGGTAAGTGATGATATAAGGCCGGGGCTGCACCACCTGGTCATTTGCCATGATTCTGTGAGTCTGATTTTGGATTGATAGCTTTATCGTGTTCTGATTTTTTGTTTGCTTCCTGGTCGCATTTCAGAACAGTCCGAGAATATGAAGTTTATTGCCCTGACCCTGAATATACTCTTGCAGCGTATACTGGTCAGCGACTCCGACTGAATGGACTCCCCAAACGGGCAATGAAAACTGAGAGCACAAAAGTAGAAAATACAGCCAGTTTTAAAAAAAAGTCACCCAGTGTGCCTTTACACACCTCCTGACGGGGTTTCACCAATCAGATTCTAGTACAAGGATAATATATATCCAGTTATAATGATGCAGCCGTATTACAGGAACATCCCAAAACTGTTCAAGCGCTGTTAAGACTGAATTTCGGACAGAAGCTATTAGAGTTCTTAACTTCACAATCTTCTCCATCAGCTCCAAATAAGAAACCAGTATGACACAAACATCCTAACTACATGAAACTCCCTAAACGCTGTCCTAGCTTTAGGATCAAGCCCAACAGCGTCCTAACGTCTGGCTTTAGGCAAGGACTGGCAGCAGAGTCCACTATAACTGTAACCAGTTTAATGACCACACATTTACCTCCACTGGAAAACAGAGCTTTTTCACTTGCGAGGTTTTATTTTAGGAGCGTTTTAAAAAACCCAGATGCACAATCTCACCATGTGTTAATGTTGATGAAAACTGCTCAGATAAAGTGTTACAGCGAAGAGAGAGAGCTGAACGTGGGGCTGTTTATAAGGAGGGTGTTTGCATGCTCGGCTAAAGTGTTTGGGAAATAGAAACTGAAACTGAGGAGCGGTGACAGCCTATAGATTAACAGCTGTGCAAAATTCATGGCTACCAGTTTATCACACCTTCATTTTATTTAGACCTTGTTACATCCGTAACGTTGGCTGTCTTACATTTTTATCCACATTAACTTCGGTGGAGTAGTTTAGGATTTAACCTGAGATAAGATGGGCGTCTGTAATATGACTCTATGAAAAAGATTATCCTGACCAGATCTTAACTTGGGATGAAAGATTGCACACCTGACGGGACCTGATGTCCATGTGGTTTGAACACAGTGTGATAGACTGACTGTCAGCTAGTAGGTTCGTTTAGGTTTATACAGTATAAATGAACAAACTGCACTGTGTAGCTGGATAACAAGGTGTTGTCAAATTCCGTCTCTGTCCAAGTCTCTGTCATGTTCATGCTCATCACCGAGGCAACTGGACACCAGATTACATAGCTTCTATTAAACCATTAAACGAGTTTCTTCCAAAATTCTAAATCTTTCTTCACGGATAAGCAGAGACTACAACACAGACTTAAATCTCCTGAAACACACTGACGAGTCTGAGTGACATGAACGAGTAGTTTCTGAAGTATTTATGGGTATCTATTGACCTCTAGTGTTAGCGGCCCCAGCCTTGTAGCCTCCGGCATGTGAAACTGAAGCGTAATCTGGACACCGAACTGTCTTATCTGATCGGTTACAGCGAAAAAAATTGACACGTAGAGAGGAAAACAGGGAACCTGGAAGCAGAAGGATGTTTTAACTCTTCCTTTTGCTCTCTCTTTTCCAGACTGCACTACCAATCGTCGGAGATATGGGCACATTACTGAAGGTATTGTTTTTGTTTTCTTCATCTCTCAGCCTGTCTCACAACCGTGCACTGACTCAATATGAGGATGTTTGCCAAGGAAAGGGTCGGCTTTATTATTCCGTAAGGCACATTTGTTTGCCCGTATGCCGAACACAAAGTAATCAATGAGGACATAAGACAGAACTAACAACAAGGACACGCTACTGTGATAGATGTCAAGCACCTCTCTTCCATAGCAGCGCTGAGGCAGACCCAGCTACTCCGAGTGTAGATTTTGAGTCAATTAGCTAATGGTAACATGTTTCCTTCCTAAGATTCATTATAGGTGCATTGATGTTTGTGTGCTTTTGAACTGGATGTAAAAAGGACAAGCACTGGAGGCCCATGAGTGGTTATTTCCACAGGTCCTCTGCATCCAATGCAATGAGTTTAAAACCAAGCAACCAGGTTTTAGCCAACCAGCAACAAGGCAGGAAATTATTATCTGTATTTTTGCACAGTTAGATAGTTATTTATGTGTTCAGAGGGACAAATTCACACCAGCAAAGGCTTTTAAACACGTTTAGTCTTGAATTAAATTAGCTGCTAGACCGGTCTCATAGCTGCTACTACTACTGCTACGTTCTCTGCAGTTCTTACTAACGTTTAGAGGGGGCTAGATGATGATGATTTCACACATTTAAAGAACACTCGACCATAAAATGAAATGTTTTCTTACATTTACATTTACGGCATTTAGCTGACGCTCTTATCCAGAGCGACTTACAAGGGTAATCATATTACAAGTACAAGGCAACGTAGTGTTAGGAGTCTTGCCCAAGGACTCTTACTGGTGTAGCACAGCATAGTCACTCAGCCCGGGACTACTTGGTGGGTAGTGGTGTTATCCGCTGAGCTACACCAACCACTTGGCCCCTATTTGGTATTATGTTTCACCTTGAGCTGCGTTTAGTCTTCCAAAATCTCTAGCGCGTGAGTAGATCATCAGCAACTACATATACAACCTTCCACTGATTCAAAATAACGTCTGGTCAGCGGTGGTCCACTCCCTTACCACTGGTGGGTAGAGAGTGCATCAACATGTAGGCTACAGTCCTACTTATCGCAAAGTGCCAACAAAGTACCAGATGCACAGTCAGGTCAATGGTGCTATAGAAGCAGTTTTGTTCTAGAAGGGGCAAACAATAAAGTAGTACGCAACCAAGATCTCCAGGTCCAGTTGTGTACCTCAGCCTAGCTTTAAAGGTATAGTGCATTCCCTTCCTCAGAGAAAAGGTGGATATTTTTTTAAAGAGCACTCTGTAACTTCAGCATGCACTGCTGTGAGTCATGTAAACCCTGGGATAATAATAAGTCAGAGGCGTTAAGGTATTTACTGCCACACATACATTCTCAAAAAGAAGGTCTGACTCAATCAACTTTATACTAACTAGTTCTCTCTGAATTCTCTTTCAGTCATCAGATTCACATGGCCAGGGAAGGCAGCCAAAGCACAGTCCACATGCAGTTACACATTTCCACCAGAGGGGTCTCCATATTCCTCAGATTTACATAGTGAATTAAGAAATAGATATAAAACAGTGAAAGTCAAAACGACATGATAGAATTGTGTTCCCAAATGAAGGGTGTCACCACAGTGACGTTAGAGCTTTCTGGAAAATCGCTCTTTAAATCACAAGCAAAAAAAAAAGATGAGTTGATGATGGTGCTAAGTTTCTTGGTCTTGTTTTCCTCTCATCATCAGGTTTATGTAAGAAAGCCTCAGTGACGGTGGGAGCTGTGACAACTACTGAACCTAACAGCGTTAGATCATTAATGTATAAGCCGTTGGCCGCATGAACAGTTTGGAATCTGACCGCCTGGTAAAGTGAGAGTCCATTTCTAAAAGCCCCTCAGTTCACATCTCGAGAGACATCTATATGAATTGCATCCAAGACAACAAGTTGTTTTAGAGTTCTGCTTTAATTTACTGACTGTTCCAGCATTGCGTGGTTGTTAGAGGGAGATTCGGAGGTTTTTGGCTAGTCTTGGAGTGCCTCCCAAAGGAGTCGTGAGCATACTGCAGCCAGAGAAAGCCTGATTCATCCTGTAACGGGCATGTATAGAATTCTGTATGCTGCCTGCTCCCTTAACCTTTTCAGTTATGCCTCCTTCTTCTACAGCGCTGTATGTGATCAGCTCATTTTCATGGCTAAAAGGCTTCATTGTTTCACCTTTCTTTGCTGGGAAGATCTTGAGAATCATGATTCCGAGGCGATAGCAAAGGGATGGAAAACCCAGGTGCAGTTATATCGTTTTTTATAGACAGGGTTTTTACATCAGGTGACGAGGAAGGAGAAAGCGCCTCGAGAGGAGTCAGACTCAAAAGGGGAACCGGTCCTCCTCTGCACAGCACCAGCCATATGGACAGAGCATAAGAGTTTACAGTTAAAGGAGGCTTACTATAGTCCTCCAGTTCATCTCGAGTGCACATGGAACTCTCCCCCACAGAAACCACTTTTCCCAGCATCCGGAAACGGCTGATTGCAATCCAGCCTCTTTCCTGGTTACACGGTGATGTCATCCCGTAACACAGTCCCTATTGACCGCCCACAGGCGAACTCGGAATACGCTGCGCAGAGAGCTAAACCAGTGAAAACTGACCACCCTGAAACCAGTCTGCTCCAGTCTAGCTTGAGAAGGCGGATGCACCAGCTGGTTCTACTGGACTTTCAGGATTGGATTCCGGACCAACCTGATGCACCAGAACCGACGTCCTTGTAAGAACAGCCACGACGGAGCTGTGGAGGAGGAGCTTGTAGCAGAGTGCGGCTCTGGTGGTTGCCCAGTCAGAACAGAGTGGGGTGGGGGTAATCAATCAGAGCACATTGGCCTCAGACGTACAGTATGAGGAAGATACGGTGTTGGGAATGTAAACTGTTCTAGTAGAACCCAAACGCACAGTTATCATATGTAGGGTCCTGGGAACATACAGAGAGGAGGAAAGCAGCCTGACGCTGGACAGAAGTATTTAGATTAAGCCGTGACAGCCGATACTCATGCTGGAGGCCTGTCAGAGTGAAGGACGACCACAGCACAGAGGGACTTATTGCTTGTTTTGGCTAATGGAAAAACAGGCTTCGGGCAAACTGAGTCCTGGTAAACTGAGTTTAGTGCCACGCAGTACAAATACTGAATACACAACTTCCACAGTGGCCATGTGGTGTATATATATATGTATATATGGCTTTATATAAATGGTTTCTGTCGGACCGCTGGTTGTTTTTCCCTGTTCCAGCTAAAACAGTTAATATCCTGGCGTATAGTTCATTAGCGAAGCTCTGGAGTAGCTCCTCCAGCTTCCACGCGGACTGCGTTGAGCTGCGTTGGAGCTTCCGATCGTTTTAGTGTTGGTGCATCTTCTCCGTCATGATTGGGTGTCTTACGTGGTTGGTGTGGCACAACGGATAACACCACACTCACCAGGAAGCTAGCGTACCATGAGGGTTCGATTCCCGTTCTGGGTGGCTACACTGGGAGTCCTTGGGCAAGACTCCTAACACTGCATTGGCCCACCTGTAATATGATTAACCTTGTAAGTCGCTCTGGATTAGAGCGTCAGCTAAATGCCGTAGATGTAGATCCTGCCCGCAGCAGAGGCCACTGTGATTGGCCGGTGAGTGTTGTGTCGTCGATGAAAGTCAGTAGGAATCGAACACAGGGCCTACAACGTGACGCGATGGCCGAGAGAGGTTCAGTGCTGCTCGTCTCTCTCTGAGGAGACGCATCTTAAACAGAGAGCAGCGTTCAGAGTTGTTGTGTTCCCCACTCTCTTTTGATGACTGAGGAGATGAGGAAGGAGAAGGAGTCGCGCCGGGTCACATCCACGGCTCGAAGCAGACGGGGCTTTCTTTGATGGGTTCCGCTTAAAGGAAGGAGCTGAAGCATCCGCGTCTTCTTCATGTAACAAAGAGAAACCGGCTTACATGCCGAAAGAGGCGCGGCTTTGTGCGGCGCTTTGCCGTTCGGCGGCCTCCTCTGACGAACAGAGCGGCTTTGACACGTATCAGTAAGGAGGATGAGGAGGAACGTTCTGAGCCACAGCCTCCCCCTGTTTTTAATAGCTCCCGTTTGCGCCGCTTTGTGACGCGGGCTCCCGACACGAGTTCAAACCTGGAAGCACTCAGCAAAATTAAACCTTCATTTCTGAGCCTCTCCGAGACAGCCTCTCCCAGTGTTCAGGATGCAGACAAGTCACTGCCCCTCTCTCCCTCTCTCCCTCCCTTTCTCTCTTCCCTTCTCTCTCACTTCTTCATCTCCAGCGCTCTTTTCTCTCTCTCTACTCTCTCCTCTATCTCACTCTCCGAGACAGCCTCTCCCAGTGTTCAGGATGCAGACAAGTCACTGCCCCTCTCTCCCTCTCTCCCTCCCTTTCTCTCTTCCCTTCTCTCTCACTTCTTCATCTCCATCTCTGTGGGTCTCTCTGTCTCACTGTCCTCCTGTTCTCTCTCTGCCCATATCTCTCTCTCACTGTCTTTCTCTCTCTCTCTCACTGTCTTTCTCTCTCTGTCTCTCTCTGTCTCTGCTTCTCTCTCTCTCTCTCTCTCTCTCTCTCTCTCTCTCTCTCTCTCTCTCTCTCTCTCTCTCTCTCTCTCTCTCTCTCTCTCTCTCTCTCTCTCTCTCTCTCTCTCTCTCTCTCTCCCTCTGTCTCTCTCTCTCTCCCTCTGTCTCTCTCTCTCTCCCTCTGTCTCTCTCTCTCTCTCCCTCTGTCTCTCCCTCTCTCTCTCTCTCTCCCTCTGTCTCTCTCTCTCTCTCTCTCTCTCTCTCTCTCTCTCTCTCTGTCTCTCTCTCTCTCTCCCTCTGTCTCTCTCTCTCTCTCCCTCTGTCTCTCCCTCTCTCTCTCTCTCTGAATGTGATGTTTGTTGAATGTGCTAATTGTGAGTAACACATAGAGGCTGTGAGGTTCTTTAAGTGCTGTTGTCTGTCTGCCACCTATTCAGCAGGCTCGCCTAATGCACTGGGAAATTAGTACCTTCAGAGGGGCGCTGCATCACCGCGACCGCGCGCACAAAAAAGCACACAGAACGCAAAATGTCAGCCGCGATACACACACCGATCGCTCCGTCTCCCCCTTATTACCCTGACGCTTTGATTATGCTGCAAATGTGCGCATAACAGCGGATGTCTGCGAGAGCAAGGGGGGCGGAGGGGAGGTTACTTTTTCCCGGAGCCGCGTCTGAAAAACGCCACACTTTTACGCTTTTTCCTCACCGTGTCATTCTGAGTTTAAAAAAAAAAAAAAAAAAAAAAAAAAAGTGTGGAGGTGAATGCATTAGCACGGCAAGGTCAAAGTCTGCGAAAACGTTTGAAAAACCGTCGCACATAGCTAATGCATAGCGTTTCTCCTTCCCGATAAGGTCAGGTAAGGGGAGAGAGAAAGCACTGGTCTGGGCTGCGGGCTTGTAATTGCTTTATTTACAAGATGTCCTTTGCAGTCGTGTACAGTGAGGGAGCCGAATGCCACGAGCATTTATGTCTCTCAGGGGTAATAAATGAAAACGCTGCTGATAATGGGAAAGGGACAGCCTGTGTGTAGGTTATCAACTATCAGCAGGAGCAGGACATCGTAGCAGAGAAATATAAACGTCGAAAATATGGTGTGTGGAAAAACTGCAGCTGGCTGAGGCGTCTCATGTATACTATTACAGCACATATCTCTGTAAAAGTGACTTTCAACACATTATACTTTATTTGCCTCATTTCCTTTAACTCCAAAGAGACCCCTCTTCACCGTGCAAGAGGTATTCCATAGATATCACCAGTGCTGGAATGCATTCACACTGAGCCGCCTGCTTATTGGATACACCTACACAAGCATCCTTGCTCAGAAAGATAGGCTTTCTCTTTTTTATAGTCATAATGAGGTGGTAGTACCTTCAGGCTCCTGCAGATGGCGCTGCACGAGGACGATGGGGCTACGAATCCCTGCTGGGTCTGAGTGACGGGATCCATAGATTGGGAAGAGGTGCTACGGTGCAGGGAATGTCTCGTTCCATGTGTGGGAAACGCTCCAGAGCAGATGTTAATGATTGGCTAAAAGGAGTGACTGAGCATATGGGCGTGGCCAAAGACCATAGTGTGAAGGAAGTAGCTGAATCTGCAGGTGTATGGAAGCAGCGTACGGTCATACGGGTCTACCAGCAGTGGCTAAAATCCCAGTCTACAGGGAATTCTCCTCGGAATTGTGCCAGGGACGGCATCCACCAAATCTGGACCACCTGTGCAATTGTAAGAGTGTCTGAACATGGATGTGGTTACATCCAGGAACTTGTCCAGTCCATGCCTACAATGCCTTATTGGTGCTCGTGGAGGTATTACAGGCTGTTAGGTACGTTTCAGGCCCAGGGGACTCCTTTTTGGTCCGGTGGGCTTATCATGTATTGTGGAAATCGTAAAACCACCCAACTGGAAAACTAGTTTCTGTATACAGGCTGTATGGGACGCATATTGAATTGTACACTTTGGAAATTATTTTTAGGATATGGGATCGTTTCTCATAATAAACATACAGTCATGTGTCTCCAAACCTTTCACTTCTCCTGTACACTGACTCTACCCTCACTGGCCATTTTATTAGAAACACCTTTCACATAGGTGCAGATTCTCTAGGTGTACTAGTACTGACTGAAACCCTTGTGCTGCACAGTTTATCGCCCCTCCTCATACACCGTCCAGCGGTGGAACCCAAGCACAACAGGACTCTGACCGAGCACATATTATCTGTGTGGTGGAGAGCATTTCTAATATCTGCCTTATCACATTTCTGGCATTTAGCTGACGCTCTTATCCAGAGCGACTTACAAGGTTAATCGTATTACAGGTAGGCCAGAGTGGTGTTAGGAGTCTTGCCCAAGGACTGGTATAGCACAGCATAGTTACCCAGACCGGGATTCGAACCCCAATCTCCCACATGTGGTGGTTGATTGGTGGATAGCGGTGTTATCCACTGAGCTACACCAACCAGTTAAAATCTTGGTATTCGTATAGATTAGCATGAATTAGAATCCAAATTCACGTCCTATTGTTGTATAACTTGCAGCATTTGATTGCTATGTTCTAGATAGTGGTTTATTACAAATACTTCAAGATCTGTTCCATGTTGCAGTGTGCGGCTTTAGCCACTGAACCCCTGTACAGCAATACTAACTTAGTGAAGAGTTTAGTTTTTCCAGCAGCCAAAGTTGTAATGTAACAGTATTTAATTTTTGTGATTACATTTGTGGTGCAAATTTAGCGAAAACTAGGAACATCTAATAAGTCATGACTGCATGTTTGAGTTGTAGAGATGTTCTTTACAGTGCTGGTGATGGGAACTAGGGGCCTAGATACTTAATATATGTACTATCCAAACCACCAGTGAACCTACACGTATCTTCTGGACGTTTACATAGGATGCCGATGATGGGAAATAGTGAACCTGAAAATAAAACTTCTTCTGTCTGAAACACTCTGCATTCCTCCGTAAAGCAGCGTCTCAGACATCAGCCAGTGTATCCATACCAGTTTATAAACCACTGTCTGTGAGGGAGCTTTTAGAGGTGGACATCTGGTTCCACCACTGTCAACAATCCTGACTCAATAAGAGTCATGCCAAACCCACTCTGAATGCCCCTGTTTATATCCCAATGACTGAGTTATTCAGAAGTGTATAGAATCAATCTGCTTATTGAGCATTATTACAACTATTGGTTTTCACCGAAGCCCAGTTAGGCACTAACAGGGGTCATAATGGATACAGCTAGCACTGGTGCAAACCAATGTGCGAAATATTGAGGGTGTTTGAGGGTTTCCATGTTGGCTGGCTACTCCATTGCTGATGCCAGTTTCATAAGTGAACAGAATGTTTGGGTTCACGGTTCTTCTTCTGGAAGTGCTCTTTTCTAGTTTGGTAGGTTTTCCATACAATCACTGAGATCAACTCTTTTGCTGTATTTGAGCGTTAGTCCAAGAGGTTAATCAGGAAGTTCTGGAACCCCAAGGCCCCCATAATTCACACCTACTGATTGACTAGACTACTGATTGGTTAACTGTAAGTCTGTTGGTTATATACAGCCAACCAAAGCCTTAAGCTCCTCCACTGTTGCTGCTGTTTGTTTGTTTATTGAAGGAGCCAGATTCTAGTGAGGAATCACATGAACACACAAGCGAAAGAGAGCTCTGTCTGCTTTCAGTGTGATGGAAAAACGCCATTAGAGAGCGCAGGTTGTTTTTTATGCCCAGTTTGTGCCTCTGTTGCCCTATTATCAGTGGTCAGCTTTGGCTGGATATTGTTGGGTGGTTGACTATTCTAAACCCTGCATTGACACTGAGGTGTTTAAAAGCCAGTAATGATGATCCACCATGCAGATAATAACTTCTCAGCGGCTCTCCTGTAATGACCCCCTTTCCAACGAGGGACAGATTGGAGGGTGGCTGACAATCTGCAGCAGCAGATGAGCTACGATCACTAATTGTAAAAATACAATGTGCACCAACACTATACTGCCAAAGGTATTCGCTCGTCAGCCTTCTTAATCCATAGTCCCATTCTTAGTCCATAGGGTTCCACGGCTGTAACAGCTTCAACTCTTCTGGGAAGGCTTTCCACAAGGTTTAGGAATGTGTTTATGGGAATTTCTGAACATTCTTTCAGAAGTGCTTTTGTTGGCTTTTTGTTGGCTTGACTCGCAGTCTCTGCTCTAATTTATCCCAAAGGTGTTCTATTGTGTTGCAGGCCAGTCGAGTGCACCCACACCAAACTCGCTGATCCATGTCTTTACGGATCTTGGTCATGTCGGAACAGAAAGGGGCCGTCCCCAAACTGTTCCCACAAAATTGGAATTCAATGAACTCCTGAGAGCGCCCCATTCTTTCGCATAGGTGCTTGGTTTTATACTCCTGTGACCATGGAAGTCATTGAAATACCTAAATTCAATGGTTTGGATGGATGGGTGAATACTTTTGGCAATTTGCTGTGTGTGGCTGGTGTTTGTGACCACTGAATAGTGCAAAAATGGGACTTCAGAATCAGACCAGAAGCTACATCATGCAGACCACCTTAAATTTAGATGTATTTCTCGTTCTGTGCAGAAATATTAAGGTTCCTCTTCAGTTCTATCTATGTTTTTGGGGATTTGGAGAGCCCTCTAGCGGAAACCTGTAATTGTACATGGATATGTACAATTGGGCCCCTTCCCCGGGTGGATGAATGACTGAAAAGAGAATTCAAAGAGAACTTAGTCAAACCTCACTCGTGCCTTCTGAGGATGTGAGTGCATTGACTGTTGTTATAGGCTCTTCCACCTGCTCAGATATGTCCTCATCCTCCTTCACTTGCTTTCTTATTCATGTCTGCTTGGTGGTGTTTGCAGTTTGGAATTTGTGAGAGGAGTAATGAACTTTGTAAAGTCTGTTGTGTAACTGCTACATCGTTTAAAGTGGAACAGGGAATTAGAATAACAAGCTGTTTTCAGATTTATGTAATCTGCGTTCATGTACGAGGCTCTAGCAAACCAGAGCTGCACCATTTGAGTTAGGGGGCCTGTTTACCCCCAAATTACTACGGGTAAGCACTTAAATGAAGCATTGGTCTTATATGAGCTCACAGCAACAGGCCCAAAACGCTGCCGGCCCACTGTGAATTCTCCCGACTCTCCTGATTACCCAGTCCAGCATAACAATGAATAATAACAGTAATAACCTGCTAACTGTATGCCTGCGATTGTGTCCACAGAATGCCTGCAGTGTGTGCCAGACGAGAGTACCAGGACTGCCAGGGCAGAAAGGAGAGAAGGGGTCTCACGGAGCTCCTGGTGTAGAGGGCATACAAGGCGAGAAAGTAAGAGGCACAGACGCCAAACAGACCTTTCTGATTTTCTTGTATTGTTTACTGTCCCTAACTTCACCGCTCACTGCTTAGTAAATCAGCACATGAAGCCCGCAGGTCTCGTTGAGGTCACATGATCACAGATCAGATGCTAAAGTGACTCTGATATAGAAAGAGTGAATTCGAGTCAACGTTTTGGTTGGTGTAGCTCAGCGGGTAACACCACTACCCCAGAGTGCCATCTCTACATGTGGGAGACTGGGGTTCAAATCCTGGCCTAGGTGACTTTGCTGTGCTACACCAATAAGAGTCCTTGGGCAAGACTCCTAACACTACATTGGCTTGTATTGATTAACCTTGTAAGTCGCTCTGGATAAGAGTGTCAGCTAAATGCTGTAAATGAGTCACATTAAGGCAGAAAATCAAATTTGTGCTGCTGCAGTGTGGACATAGCCTTCTGCAACGCAAGGCAGTTAGGGGTTCAGGCTTGTGACCAGAAGGTCGCCAGTTTGATTCCCTGAACCGATAGGACGCGACTTGCTCTTGAGCAAGATGCCTAACCCCCCGACTGCTCCCAAGGCGACGTAGATAGGGCTGCTCACTGCCCCTAGTGCGTATTTTGGTGTCGCCTCAAACTTAAACTGCAGCAGGACGGCAAATTTTCCCAAATTCGTTTAACCCATGTATTGAAATTAGTGAGTACATTCTGATAAGGCTGATAAAGTGCACTTACATTGCTAACTGCTGTTACTATACCTATTCCAGCTCTCTGTCAAGCAGGTGGAACATGAAGTCAGAACGAGAAGCTCAAGTTCTCTTGGTTCCTGTTTGAATTTGCTCCTGCTTTTCAGCGTGCTGTTGGTTTCTAAGCCTGTGCGTTTGTGTTGTGTTTACCAGGGTGATCAGGGTCTGAGAGGTCCGGTCGGTAATCCAGGAAAAGAGGGCCCTAAGGTAATTTCAGAATTGGATCTTGGTCAGGGACTGATTGAACGAGGCAGCTGTGAATGTGTTGTTGAAAGCTGCAGCTCCGGTCCAGCTCTCGCCTCTCACATTCAGCCTTTCATATCCGCAAACAAAGCAGAAGTCTGCAACACCCATTAGCTAAAATACACCCCAGCCTGCCTTTTCCCCCCACACTGTTGCGGGCCATTACGAGCACGTGTGCCGTTAGGTTACGGAGAGGTGCATTTTGGATCTGCTGTGTGACATTTTCGTATTAACCAAATATTTAGCGCCGAGCAGTTGAAATCAGCACCGGTTGCCATGGAAGCAGAGAGATGTGGTGCACTGCAAAAGTTGGGTCTATTAGAAGACTAGTCACGTAGTGGGCTTAATGTGAGAGATAATTCTTCCTTCTGAGTGGGAGATGTGGAGATCCTCATAGGGTCCATTTCTCCGCTGTCCAAAGAACAACGTATGCCTGGTAGCTGTACAGAAGTAGGCAAGAGCCTTTCCTCACTGTTAATGTAAGATAATGTAAAGAGCTTTTTCACATAGACAGATTTTGGAGCATTTCTGTTGGTCCATTCGTCATGAAATGTTCACGCTGTGTTAAGGACGACTGCTGCTTTTGAACAGAGAGTAAGGAAACGATAAGCGTTTGCCTTGGGAGAGCGATGATGCGATAACCTCATGGGTGTTTGTGTTTTGAGATCATATCCAGCCTGAAATATCCGGATTCATATTCTCTTTACAACTAGCTATATGGCACCCTCAGTAGAGTCGGCTGACCAAGTGGTAGGACGGTACCTAGCTGTCAAGCTAATGCTCAAATAACAAAAGCACACTTTCAGATCAACCCTTTATTAAAGGAGTAACTGAAAATCTAAACATAGAAGATAAAGAATATTACTTACCCGTTAGCCACATCCCACCATGTGGGAGACTGGGGTTCGAATCCCGGTGTGGGTGACTACACTGTGCTACACCAATAAGAGTCCTTGGGCAAGACTCCTAACACTACGTTGGCCCACCTGTAAATGATTAACCTTGTAAGTCGCTCTGGATAAGAGCGTCAGCTAAATGCCGTAAATGTACTGACTTCTTAATTTTTTTCTTGTCTGCTTTATCATCATGGCAGCTTTGGTGTGCACTAAATTTAGGATGGAAGCTATTACAGGACAACAGTTCTTCGTAATCTTCTCCGTTAACTCCATATAAGAAACCATTTGTATTACACAGATATCATAACTAGATTAAACATCCTGAATACTGTCCTAACTTTAGGATACACCCCCTACAGTGTCCTAACTTCTGTTTAACCACCTCTTCCTATGGCTTTATATACACTATAGGTCCACTATAACTATGGCCAGCATAATGACCCCACCTTTATCTAAAAAGTTTTTCACTTTAACACCGTTTTAAAAACCTCCGACACTGCAGACACGCAGCCCTAACGGTGCCCTCGGATGGAATGTTAGGGCGATGATGGTGAATAATGAGGAGAGTGAGCTGAACATGGCGCTGTTTATTAGGAGGAGTAACGTTAGTGTACTCAAAGTGTTTGGGAAATAGAAACTGAAACTGGATAGTGGACACTCTGTTAAGCAGCAGGGGGCGCTCTCACAGTACCCATCCAGTTCATCACACTTAAGTTTGCTTGGTAATAGACATTAGAGTGAATTGTCAAGCTTGATTGAGTAGTTTGAGTTTTGCTAACTGTAGATGAGATGCTGTAAGATGAAATTAAGGCCCTTAATTAAGGTAGGGTTTGGTGTTTGTGACCTTTCAGGTCAGAACAATAGGACGTTTCTGTACTACGGCCCCAGATTTCTACATTAGACATTTCCTGGCTCTGCCTCTCAGTGTAAACATAATTAAGAAGCTGTAATGAAGTGACTTTATTAGCATGAGTAATCGGTATAGGCTATAAATAGATTCCTGTGACTAAAGCATTTCTCTCACGAAGGTTCAGGTTCATGTTCAGTGAGCTACTGATTAAGCTACAGAGTTTGGCACACAAGCGTTCGAGCATTGAGGAAATAAAAATAATAGGATGTTGTATTTGTTATCCGGTGCATTGTCTGTTTCTACTCTCTATCCAGTCTTTTGAAGCACCTGGCTCTGGAATGAGGTGGATATGAGAACAGTGCTTCATGATGATCTTGAACTCTCATCATCTCTCTGTGGTTTGGTTTGTTGGGTTGACTTGTAGGGCGTGAAAGGAGAGAGAGGCTTTCCTGGCCCAGTCGGGGACAAAGGTGATGAGGTGGGTTCAGAAGGTGACTCTGGAAAGACTCGAAGACAGATTTTGCTCATAACGTCTGTGACTTCTTCTACCACGTGTCTAATGATGCGATTATTCTTTCAAGGGTCCTCCTGGTGTGCCGGGATTCCCTGGAGCAACAGGTCGCATCGGAGCTTCTGTAAGTATACATCATGGCCTGTAATGGATAACTTTATAGAAGTTACTGTTTTACTATAGGATTAAAATTCTTAGGGTTATATTAATTTAGCTTAGTCTCCTTAAAATAGCATGTAATTCATGTTTTTCACCTGTTGCTATACTGCTTCTCTCATATATACATTCAGTGTGGGAGACTGGGGTTAGATTCCTGGTCTGAGTGACTATGCTGTGCTACACCACTAAGAGTCCTTGGGCTAGACTCCTAACGCTACATTGGCCTACCTGTAACATGATTAACTGATCGCTCTGGATAAGAGCGTCAGCTAAATGCCATAAATGTACATGTATATTTCCACGTAGTGCTAAATTCCCATGCTGGTGTGGTACCACACACTTGTACCATGGAATGAACCGGTTATATGGTGCCTATTTCTTGATATTTGTTCAGAATGCTCAGCTAAATATATTTAATTAACTGTCGCTTGGCTTTTTCAAATGGTGAACATATAAAACATGGTTACAAGTATGACGGCTCTAATTTGCTTCATTATCTTTCATTAAAGATCATTTTATTTTTGTTCTTCTTCTGCACTGCAGTGCATTATTCTGAAGTTCTAAGGGCTTCTGTTGCTTGCGGTTATGACAGTTGCTTTCATTTGGCTTCTCTTCACCTCTGTGAGGCTTCGTCTTAAATTAGAACACACTTAAGGCCTTCAACGAGAATGTCATCTCAGGAATTTTGCATGATGTGGATTATTTTTGGTCTCCTTGCTTAATTGTTCGCATTAGCAATCTTGTCAGACTTGTCAGATCTTACGGGAGTATGTGATTTGTAACCGTGATGTATCTAATTTCTCAGGTTTATACACGATATAAGAACAATCTAAATGATTTATATCCTTGTACCAGTCAAAGGCAAGGTACAAAATACAGGGGGTCCGGGAGCCTTTAAGGACCACCTAAATATCTGAAGATCACGATTCAGGGGTCCTCGAAAAAGTAATGTATGATATGCTGCCAAAGGTTAATCTGTGAATATCAGAATCTGTGGGATTCTTTTTAATGAGGCAGCACTGATCTGCCTCAGGGTGGCGCTGTAGCACAGTGGTTCACCCGGTTGGCCCTTCATAGCCGAACAGTGGTACAAATGTGACGCAGCGTATTTGTAAATATAATAATTGGCTTAGTTTCCCATGAGGACAGTGAACAGAGTAAACTGTTACTCGAGAGTGTTGAGTAAGATCTCAGTTAATGTGTGTGGAAGACCTACCAAACCACTGAAGAGCATTTCCAGAAGAAGCACTTTGAAACTAAGCAGCTGTAGCATCAGCACCACTGTGTGAGTGATCTAGCAGCTAACTAGCAGTGGAGTCGCCAGCCCACTTTAAGACCCCCCAAATATCAGCACTCCTCCAACAGGCAATATTCTAATATAGCTATAGGCTTTATATATATATATATAAGAGAGAGAGAGAGAGAGAGAGAGAGTGGGAGAGAAAGAGAAAGAGAGAGATAAAGAGAGTGAGTGAGTGAGTGAGTGAGTGAGTGAGTGAGTGAGTGAGAGACACAGAGAGAGAGAGAGAGAGAGAGAGTGAGAGAGAGAGAGAGAGAGAGTGAGAGAGAGAGAGTGAGAGAGAGAGAGTGAGAGAGAGAGAGAGAGTGAGTGAGAGAGAGAGTGAGAGAGAGAGTGAGAGAGAGAGAGAGTGAGAGAAAAAGAGGGAGAGTGAGAGTGAGAGAAAGAGAGAGAGAGAGAGAGTGAGTGAGAGAGTAAGAGAGAGTGAGAGAGAGAGAGTGAGAGAGAGAGTCTCTTAGTCTCTTAGTCTCTTTTCAGACGTGTTAGCCAATAAAGCTTCTTCCTCTACCACACTTTTCTTTTATACACATATCTCTTTATTCCAGGGCCCCATTGGTAGACCCGGACCTTCTGGGCCAGCAGGACCAAAGGGAGAACGGGTAAGCAATCAAATGATTTTAAATTTGAGTGTCCTAAAGATTTAGTAAATTCTAATGTTTCCTTGTGCATTTCGACTCTGTTGTAGTCTTAAAGTAATTACTTCAGCTGAGTTTCTTAAGATCCAAGACCTTGTACAGACAAAGGAGACCAAAAAATATTAGACTCAGGGATTTATTCACTGGGGAAAATGATCCAGTATTTCATATCTGTGAGTGGCAAGCATGTGAACCTTCACTTTCAGTGTCTAGTGTAACTGCAACTAACCATTTCTGCTAACTGTTCATCCATCCTGATCATTCTTTGGTAGAACAGCTCTTGTGCTTAGGGTTGTTGAACTTCTGCATGACCCACATTTTCTTGGGATTCAGTTCACTGACAGACTGACACTGACTAAATGTCCTTTAGTATTCACTGGTAGTGATTTAGAATTCATCATTCAATGATAGGAAGCCTTTTGGCTCAGGTACACCAATAGAAGCTAAAACAATGATACTACCACCACCATGTTTCACAGATGGCAGAAGGTCCTTATGACTGAATGCTGTGTTTTCATATCTCCAGACACAACGTTTGGTTTTGGTTTCGTTCGTCCACAGTTCGTCCACGGTTGTTTATGTGTTCTTCACCAACCTGCAGAAGGACAGCACTGGTTGTTTTTGGAAAACAGTGGCTTTTGCATTGTAACCCTGCCAGGCCCACCATTATTGTTCACTGTTCTCCTGATAGTGGGCTTGTGGACCTTAGCTGTAACCTTGGGCTCCTTGGTGACCTGGCGGACTGTTACACACCTTGCTCTTGCCGTGGTCTTCGTGGGTGGACAACTCCTGGGGGATACATGATCTTTGAAAGTCCAAACTCTTTCCAGCCTGGTGATCATCAACAGCTGAGGATCAGACTTGTTATGATAGATCCTGTTCTATCTGTAGTGGTGTTATCTGCTGAGCTACACCAACCACAGTCATGCAGTATTTGATCATTTCCCCCAATATATAAATTACCATGTATATTTTTTAGAATAACAGTAATATTTTATTTTTTCTTATGTGTTTTGGTTTGGTTCTGTTTATCTCTCTTTAGGACTTGCATGAAAAATAAACGGATAATGTTTTAGGCCATGTTAATTCCGAAATACACATGCTTCCATTGGAACGTCCGGTTTTCAGCTGAATTGCTATCTGATTTTTAAATATTGGTTTGTGTTTCGACCACCACTCAAGCACTACATATTCTCCGCTTGCCAATAACACAGACACAGCTAATGATAGTTCTAAAAGTGAGATGGAAGTTGTACCCCTCTGTGTCGGATCAGCCCTGGTGGTGTGTGGATTCACGCTTGAAAGAGTAAAAGAAGCATCTTCTAACAGCTACTGCAGTCCACTGAGCCAGAGGTGCAGACAGTCTCCCTGCAGCCTTCCAAAGCTACAGTGCGAAATCTCATTGGAATTCAGCCGGCGCACTAACAGTTCTTGAGAAGCTGATATTGTGTCTGCGGTGCAATACAACCCGCGTGCTGTATCTGAAATGAGGACGGTGTGAAAAGCTCCGGTGATATTGCTGAATATGGAACAGAGCCGGGGGATAAGAGGCACACGTGTGTGTGTGTGTGTGTGTTGTAGGGTTGTGAAGTATGACGCAACTTTGTGTGTGTGTGTCTGTTTTGTAGGGCAGCGAGGGACCGCCAGGCAGGCCTGGACTTCCCGGACCCCCTGTAAGTTTGATCGGAGCTTGTGAGTGCATGGCATTGCTCGTCCTTTTAATAATAACAAGCCTAGAACCATCTTTGTTCCAGCAGAGGAGCGTTTCTGGTGTCATATGGAGCTGATAAGAACCTTCGAGGAGCGAGAGTAACAGTTTGAGTTTGATTCTGTTGTAGGGGTGGGAATCGTAAAGGCTTGACCGCTCCTAGAGTTGATCACATATCGTCACATATCGTCACAACGTCACTTTTTGGAGGGGAATTTATTTACTGTGTCATTAGTCGTTATGGTCAGTAGTAGTCGGTAGTACATCACTAGGTCTTTCTTGTGGGGAATCACTAATAATGGCCGTGGGTGCATTTCCTGTACCCCGACAGGACCTAGCACTGACATGGCATCAACAGCTCTAACGCCCAGCAGATTGGCCACTCCTGCCACTTTCCACAACACTCAATCCCTGTTGTACGAGGAGCCACTCTCGCAGGTCACTGGTTGATCCAGCATCCATTGGAGGTGTATACTCAATGGCTGAAGATGTAAAATCGTAATTAGACAGATTTATGTCCGAGACCTTTGATAGCTTTGACCACAGATTGTGCAGCTTGGCTGCCCCACCCTTACCACAACACAGAGGTTCGTAGAGTCAAGTCAGTCATACCGTGTACAACACATGGAACAAACGTTCGGGTTTTAGTTTTGTACCAACCCTAAATCCCACGTCCAGTTTTAGGCCAGTTTTTTAAACTCCCAGTCTTCCGTCTGGCCCAGCACCTGGACGAACGATCAAAAGTCGTCTATACAGGAACCTTTAAAATGTTCACTTGCCAACAATATTACGTGTGCCATTGGCTCACATCCGTGTCAAAAGACATGCCTTGCATTCCATTGGTTTACCACGGTCATGTAATGTTGTCACTCACCTACCGGCTTACCACTGGTCCATCCTCTAAGCGCTAGTCAATAAGTAAGCTCCTGTCTGACTGAGCAATGTCATCCATTCCAGCCAATTCGGTGAGTAAAGCGTATGTGTTTATGAATGTGTTAAGTAGTCAAGTCGTTTTAGTGTCATTTCAACCATATACAGTGGTGTACAGTACACAGCGAAACAAGCCAGCGTTCCTCCAGGACCAAGGGGCTACATAGAACAGTAAATACAATAAATACACACGACAATTTACAATATACAAAACAATAAACAATAAATACAGGAAGGGGACGGTGCCGATAGCCCACTGGTAGTGGTGTTTAGCAGCAGCTATGTCCATATTTGGTATATATGTAAACACTGTATACTTTAAATACAGGGGTTGGACAATGAAACTGACAGTCATTTATTAGTATGGTGTAGGGCCTCCTTTTGCGGCCAGTACAGCGTCAGTTGGTCTTGGGAATGACATATCCGAGTCCTGCACAGTGGTCAGAGGGAGTTTCAGCCATTCTTCTTGCAGGATAGTGGCCAGGTCACTACGTGATGCTGGTGGAGGTTCGTCCTTCTTGGTGGTATGCTGACATTACCCTGGATACCGTGGCTCTTGATACATCACAAAGACTTGCTGTCTTGGTCACAGATGCGCCAGCAAGACGTGCACCAACAGTCTGTCCTCTTTTGAACTCTGGTATGTCACCCATAATGCTGTGTGCATTGCAGTATTTTGAGCAGAACTGTGCTCTTACCTGCTAACTGAACCTTCACACTCTGCTCTTACTGGTGCAATGTGCAGTTAATGAAGACTGGCGACCAGGCTGGTCCAATTTAGCCATGAGACCTCCCACTCTAAAATGACAGGTGTTTCAGTTTCATTGTCCAACCCCTGTAGGTTAGGTTATGATATTAATTCTGTCATGCCCGACCACCCCACCTTTATAATGGGGATTCTCTTTTTGGGGGGTGGGATGTCCTCCTGTTTTTGGGGTTTTGAAAATGGCCACCCTATGTAAACTTGACGTCCAATATCAAACCTGTCTTGGTGGATGGACTGCATCTGGGCTAGGTGATTAATCACGTTAATATTTTGCTGAGCTGTTCTTTTGAGTGAAGTGCTTAAGTACTTTAACATTTAACATTTAATTCCATAAACTGTAAACGGAATATTGTACAGTACAGTTCAATATTTCAAAAAGCAAACATTTCAAAATGCCATAGATCACAAAGAGGCTCGTCTGTCTTGTATACTTGACTAATGATCCGTTCTGCAGTTACAGCAGCAGCATTGGCCCAACACTGGCTGTAGACCAAGCTACGGCATCCAATGACAAATTTTGTTGGTGCGCTCGTTCAATTTGGAGATGGAGCTCGTCTCCCTGCATATATGTGCATGCCCTTCAAACAGCTCAAGCTAAATCGCAACATTTATAATTCATCAGTCTTCGCCTGTCCCTGCTCTGGATTCCACGCCACACATTCTCCATGACTTGCTTCCAGGAATGGAGTTACGGGTTGTCCACTAGAGTGAAGCCATGATCTGAAGCAGAGCTTATTTGGAGCTTTCTGCCAATTAAAAAGCTCCTTCTAAATGCTTCTATGTAGCTTTAATGACTAACCATCCCACGCTATCCATTTTTTATTCCCACAGCAACCTGAATCCCCCTCTCCCGGCTCTCATGACCGTTCACACAAAATCAATATGTTCTCCTGTATTTTCTCCCAGATCGATATGTTGTTGTATGTTATTTTTCTGTTTTTAGATTTCATTGCTACACCAAGGAAATAGCCTGACCTCATGTCCTGGAAGACGTTAAGTCAATCGGCTTTTTAATCATTTCTTTCATTCCTTCCCCAGCTTGAGTTATTGATCTCGCTCGGCATATCTTTAAGACGTAGCAGATCATTCCTGATACGAGCGTGTTGGACCTCTGTAACAACACCTCTACAAAGCACTTGCCGAGGAGGAGCTTTGATGCTGCGATTGGAAGAGCAAAGGCAGTCGGCTAACTGTAATTATTGTATTTGCAGGGTGCTCCCTACGTGGAGGGGAATGGAATGAGCAGTTTGTACAAGCTCCAGGTAGAAGATTTCTCTTTTCATTGTGTGGCTCAAAGAGACAGTGGCACATACCTGTACCTAAGTGTTATGGCTCAGTGGGAGCTTTTGGAAAGAGAGAATCCTTAGTAGTAGCCACTATACTTAGCATTGTCTGATAACTGTTGACATATATGTGTCCTCTGTGTCCTAACACTGACGCAACACGCCTGTTTAGTTTGTTTGGTTTCCAGCCAAAAGGCCGTACTCTGGGCCTAATGTAAATCCTGGTAACAATACCTACCTACAGCATTTGCTTTTCTGTCTTTGTGCAGCTCTTCCGTCCTTCTATTCTCAAAGCCAACGAGTTACAACTGTGTCCTCCCACCAACAAAAGCTACTTCCAAACAGTCGCTGGCGATATGTTCCCCTTCAAAAGGCTGCAGACGTTCACACCCAAACACACTTTAGCTGCCCTGAACATCACAGCAGGAGATATTTCTGGGGAGGTTAGTTAGAAGTAGGGCTGTACCGTCAGTCGAATCGGATTCGGCCGTCCTGGTCGACGATTGGACTGCTCGTTCGTTTTTTCTCTCCATGTACATTATCTAGTACTCAGTAAATCAGTCTGCACACGGTTCAGATCTGATCCTCCTCATTTAGAAAGCCAGCAGAGTCACAGGAACATGTTTCTGAACTAAAGAGGCGGGGCTTATGATGATCGATCTGAACTGGAGCCTGATTTAATTACAGGATACAGCGTCGGGCAGCAGCGCGTACTTATGCTAAAGGTTAATATCATTAGGTAGCCAGTGTAGTAGGAGCTTATTATTAGTCACAGCATTTATGGGATTTGAACAGTCTTCCACATGTAGAGTAGGGAGGAGTGGTCCCGCTTGAGCTACAGCGCTTCTTTCAATCTCTTCATAAATAATAGGACCCTTCGTCTAAATAAAATAATGAACCAGAAATAAAACCAGATTAGTCCATATTTAAATTATTTTAGATGACAAGTAGAATGGTAGAGCTGAAACCGGTTATTATATTACCTGCGCTGAAATCATTATCTTTCGTTTATCAGGCATATGAAGTGACTGTACTCATCCTTAAATAAAGATCATCTCAGCTGTAGACGAATAAATAAACATACCTGTAATTTATGGTCTAAAATAATGGAATTATAATAAAATAAACGTCTTCGATCGTTATTCCTTTACTGCAGACAGCCGTTACGTCTAAACTGAAAGTCAGCTCCCTCGTTTGGAGCAGTGTTGGATGTCTGACTGAATGACGAGCAGAATTCGGTTTCATTTGTTCAGAGTGTCTTCTTCTAAAGCTCCTCCAGACTTTCTCTGAGACATCGTCCCCCCGTGTTTCTCAGCTTCACAGCTTCAGCTTCCTTCAGCGGTGAACCGCCAGCGCACGTCATCACAGCCCAGCTAGAACTTACATATATATATTTATTATTTGCCTTTTAATAATGATTAAAATGTCTTTTTACGACTCAAAGGGTCGCCACTGACGATTCGACCCGTCGACTTCTAGAGGGCAGCCCTAGTTAGAAGATAATCCATTTGTATAATGACTCCTTACAACCACCTGGAAGACGTGGTAGACCACCAAGACAAACAACACTTAAGCCGCTTTTCCACCACATGGTACCAGCTTGACTCTTTTTGGCTTTCCTTTGCTCCAATCTGGGATCCGGTACTGATTTTGATATTACCTCCATCGTTCCAAGCAAGGCAATACCAGGAGGTGACATAATAATGCTACCACGGTCCTCCCAAACCCATGCGCTACCTTGCTGCCTCTTCTGAACATGGCGTCTCTCTCTCTCTCTCACGGGAGGTTCATACAGTGTCACAATGAGAACCAGCAACACAGATGCGGCACTCTATCTGCAGTGGCTGACAAAGTAGCTGGTGCAAACAACATACATAGCCCAGAAGTGCTGCCTCGATCCAAACCATGAGATGGCAAAGCGGCTTTAGAGCATTTTTGAGAGAGAGGAGAACATCAAGCTCCACTCCTGCTTTAGATCTGAGAACATCCGCAGGTGTTTCTGTATCTTTCCACTGTGAGAAGACACCTCAACCCTGAAAGGAGGAGTAGCATTCAAACAGCTGAGAATAGGAACACCAGAATTGGACCTCTGAGATCTACAGCATAGATAGTGTTATGACAAATCTAAGGTTTTCTCATAGTACTCGAGATAGGAAGTGTAGAATATGGTTCCTACCCTGAGAAGAACGGAAGCTGCTGTAATAGAAAGTGGTGGACACACTAAACACTGATGACGT
This sequence comes from Prochilodus magdalenae, assembly GCA_024036415.1. Classification (NCBI taxonomy): domain Eukaryota; kingdom Metazoa; phylum Chordata; class Actinopteri; order Characiformes; family Prochilodontidae; genus Prochilodus; species Prochilodus magdalenae. The sequence continues at coordinate 124,270 of JAMWET010007771.1, read as the reverse complement.
TCGGTGAGACGAACCTTTGATATGATTGGTTTAGACGTCGAGGCTTCTCCGTTATTGGGGGTTTTTCCTGCCGCTGAAAATAACCTGTACTTAACGTCTGTTTTGACTGGAAATGAAATCAATTACTCGTGGCCACTGACTTTACACAGCGCTCAACATGAGGGTAACTGCCGCCTACATGAGTACAGCGGATCCTCTGAGAGGGAAAGGGAAATTGGTTTAGTGGTTTGTAACAGATCAAAATAATCACAAATACAAATGGAGCAGATGTGGACGTCTGGTCTGGATGATGGTCGGACGGCTGTGTTGGGCTAAGTATCATATTTATAAGCTGCCCTCTAAAAATCACAGTTCTGTCGGTTTTGCGTTGTTTCTGCGGGTACATGAAGGTTTTCATGTAGTCCAACAAACTGTGGTCAGTCCAGACCAGGTTTAACAAAATGACATACCTGATTCACCTGCGTGTTTTTAATGTATATCAAACTACACATTTTGTCCACATTGTGTATTATTACTTAAGCCCATGGTTATATAGTCACGTTAGGCCACATGTAGGCTGCACACACTTGCTTCAGGGAGTCCTGCACTGTGTTCAGGTACCTTCCATTTGGGTGGGTTAACCATAGGAACATGTGAATGTATTTTTTTTGTGTTTTGTGTAGCCATAACCTACGTTATGATGTATATACAGTTTAAGCAGTCATGCAACAGTTTGGGCTCCTCCATTTTTAATTTCCCAAGTCAGAAAAAGTGAGCACATCCTGTACAGGGAACAGACTGTACTTAAATAAATGGTGGAGAACATTAAAAATAAAATCTAAATGTGATTTTAATGTTTATATTGTCATAAATTATAAAATGTTTATTTTCTGTTTTTTCCAGCTATGTCCAATTCATTAAATAAACCATGTTCTTTGTAAGGGATGTGTTAACTTACTACCTGGGGCGCCCAAACTTTTGCACACGACCATATAGTGTCATACTGATGTTCTATTCTGCTTCACAGAGCGGAGGAGCTGTCATTGGTCACCCAGGACCACCAGGACCTCCGGTAGGTATCACATAAGGACTGAAGTTAATTTGCAAGTAAGGGCAAGGTGTTAGCATATCCTGAAGCTGTCGCTCATTTAAAGGGCTTCATAAGTACACGACCCAGGTGGCGGTGGAGTAGCCGCCTGTGACAGAGAGCTAATTGAAATGCAGAGCGCTCTTAAAAGCCGTCAGTATGTCCCAACCAATTAGCTTATCAAGGCAGTGACACGGAGGTTCATCTCTACCATCTGTAACATGCTCTTAGTCTGCATAAAGAGCTAGAGCTGTCTTCCTCCCGCACCAGCAAACAGGGCCACCCAGAAGTCAGCGCGAAACCCTTATCAGCAGCTCTCAGGGAAGACACTCCAGCCTGTCTCCAGTGCTGTATGCACAAGGACCTGAGGGAGAACCCTTAGGGGCAACTCAGTAGAGGAAAAACGTGATGCTTCTTGCTGGGCAGTGGTGGGCAGTATGGTCAAAGGTCAAAATTCATCATATGCTTCATCGTTTTACATGCTGTGTGGTAACACAGTAATGAAAAATGGAAAAAAATTTTTTTTAATATTTACCCCTTAATTCTTAGTCTCTTATGATGGTCTGTCATTTACCATCTTTCATAGAAACCATTTAGGCATTTAGCTGACGCTCTTATCCAGAGCAACTTACAAGGTTATTAGTTTACAGGTAAGCCAGTGCAGTGTTAGAACTCAGCATTTGCTACCTAGACTGGGCTTTGAATTCACGATTTGACATTGTAACGTCCATCACTGTTACATTAGGCATATACGTTAGACCGTCACTGAGTATCAACCAACCGCGTGCGCCCTGTCCTCGATCTGTAGCCTAGTAAATACAAGCTAGCATTGCTGTATCTCTTCCCTCAAGACACAAATTCACAAAGATGGCAATCCCAGTTCAGCTACAGAAGGTAATCTGAGCTAAGGTGTCCCGATAGACCGACGCCATTTCATTTCCCCAGGGATCCGGTTTTGTAGCCTCTGAACAGGAAGGTGTCACTCCATAGACTATTGCGTCACCTTTGTAGAATGTGCGTAAGCATGTTAACAGCAGGTGACTACAGTTTTTCATTATATCCATATCATATTGCTCACCCTGTCACAGATGTCATCGCCATTTAGCCCGTCTGAGCTCATTTCCATACCGCCATTACGACATACACATGCATGATGCAAGGGCACATGCATATGTAATAAACTTCTCAGAGAGCTGGTGTTTTTAATCTGTATAATTCTGCATAGATGGTCCTCAGTCGGCACTTCTGGAGGGCTGGAGAATCAATTTGCGGGAGAGTAAAATATTATCACTTAAGCGCTTGATAATATAGTCACATTAGTCCACATGTAGACGGCATACACGTGGATCAGGAAGTCCTACACTGTGTCCAGGCATCCGTTTCTGTGGAATAGCCTTAACCATAGGAATATGTGAATGTATTTGCATAACGGATCTGTGGAGGTACATTAGTGTTCTTTTGTCTTTTGTTTGATTTTAGGGCCTGAAGGGAGATGAAGGAAGAGTGGTAAGTTGGCTTTTGAATTTTCTTCATGCTGTTGTTCAGCCCTTCTCTGGTAACCGACAGAGAGAGAGAGAGAAAGTCTGCCTCTGCTGTTTTTGTCAGTCTCCATAACTTTCATGGATCTTTCAGAGTTATACAGTATGCTAAAGTATCTGCTAAGATATCATGAATTGGTCAAATACATCCTGACGGACGCTGCAAAAAATGGGACGTCATCATGTAAAATGATATTAAATTAACTTAATATGACTTATATTTCGAATTTGAGGTGTTTGTAGGAATAGTAGAACATTATACTACTTATTTCTAGACATTTTCTTCAAAACAAGCCGGATTTACAGGCGCTTTACAGACATTTAGCTTATTTTAAGTAATTATATCGAATATCATTCTCTCACTATACTAGCAAGTACATATTGTGCTTATTTAAAGTGTGCTGTATTTCTAAAACTACTAATGATCCTCCAGTAAAGATTTGGATTTTAAACAAGGTAAGCTGTTTGGAGTAAGATGTACTTTTTTACTTTTAGGGACTTTTAATCAGTCGTTATTCCAGAGTTCTGTATAAGGCACTTACTAGCATCCATGTTCTTTCCCACAGGCATTTCACACAGGCGTATATTTGTAGTAGCACCATGTAATTGTGATTTGTCTGATCAGGATTGTGGTTGTGATTTACACTGTATAACTGATCTTGTGTTTTATAAATGATGTGTCCTGGTTGGCTTAATTTTTTGAGTTTATTCAACTTCTAATAATAAGTTAACTGAACAGTAATGAGTGTTTTAGTGTTAAGGCAGCCAGGTTACTTAGTTAAGGCCGTGAATCGTTCTTTTACAGTGTACAAAATTAACCTTCAGGCCTTTTTCCACCATGAATTAAGTAGAGTAAGTAACCTGGTTAAAATAATTGTTGAGTTCTTTTGAGAATTTGTATTATTAAGTAATCCCTGTTTTACATTTCTTAACTTTTTACTTAAGGGTCAGTGAAATCAGCCTTTCAGGTTAGCCTGGGTACGTTTTAAAATCTTTTAAAAGTTTAAAATCAGCATTTTTACTGTAAATTAATACTTAAATCAATGAGGGAGGATGGATTTTATTGAAAGTGCGGCTGTCAGGACCGAAAACGTCTCCTAATTGCAGTTTACTTCCCAAATGGACGAATCGTTCAGTCTTTGGTTTCCAAATGACATACCTGTTTGTTTCACCCAGCTCTGTTTTTGTTGTAGCTCTTTTTTGACGATCGCCTGCCCTAACACTTCACGCATAAACAGTGGTCTGTGAATGTCAGTCTAACAGCCCCTTCCTGTCAGCATGGAACAATGAAGCCTTACGGATAAAAGTCGGAGGTCTAGCTAGGACTAATGGCCACCTGAACGTGATTGGACAGAGCAGAAAAGAATGAGCGTGCCAAAACCGAAACGCTGCCATGTGCTCATTCTTGCGAATGCCCTCTCTGACCGTTCTATACATGCCTGTGCGAAAAAGAAGACAGTGAGCTACAATAGCAACAATGCATTTCCAGCAGCGTAACATTCGCATTCCTGCTCCTCATGGGGGCGATTGTGATTTCCCTTTTTCCCCCTATGTTCCGTGGCAGCGTGATTTTTCACCGCCATGCTAATTTGACATTTGAATAAATAGTCCCAGCAGCCCCGGCACTGAGCCACAATTGCCCCAATCCGTCTCGCAGCTGATCCTCCTGCCTGGCTCACTCCCCTCCTGGCGGTGCGCCGTTATTCATGACAATCTACATGTGTGACAATTACCTTCGCCATACGTCTCTGTCTCATCTGTCAGCCACACTTTGCTATGAGGCCCTGCCGAGGTCTCACTCTCTGCAGATAGAGCTCCGCTGTGGACCCTATTTTCTCTAGAGCTCTATTTCGAGATCCCCGCCGTCTTCAGGCAAAGCTGCTTTGTGCAGACTGTCTGTGGACGTGGATATTAGAACACAGAGTTTATCTTTGTGTTTGTTTACCTACTCGCACGTGTGAAGAGAGCGTGTGTAGTGTTGTTAGGCGTGTGGGTTTTATCTTGTAAGCTTGAAGAGATTTTCACTTAACACATGGCTCCAAATTTCATGCAATATAAATCATGTAGATTCATATAGCTGCTGCGGTGGGAGCAGAGGGATGATGTGTCATGTTTTTCCGGGACCACTTTACAATGAGACTCTTGTTTGAAAGGGTTTAGCAAAGTAAGTTCAATAATTATTATTACTAATAATATTAATTAGGTTGTGATTAGTAAACTTAATGTAATTGGGTGATCATATACACTCATTTAGGTGTGTAGAAGTATTGCACCTCATTAGTACCTTGCTTATATTTGGAGAGGAATATTTGGTGATATGAGATTATATATCATACAATAAATTATGACTTTTTTCAATACATTAAACCTTATAGAGCATTATAAGCGGTCTTTACTGGCTCTAAGAGAAGCTGGATGCAGTACATTAAACCTTATAGAGCATTATAAGTGGTCTTTACAAACTCTAAGAGAAGCTGGATTCAGTACATTAAACCTCATAGAGCATTATAAGTGGTCTTTACTGGCTCTAAGAGAAGCTGGATTCAGTACATTAAACCTTATAGAGCATTATAAGTGGTCTTTACAAACTCTAAGAGAAGCTGGATTCAGTACATTAAACCTCATAGAGCATTATAAGTGGTCTTTACTGGCTCTAAGAGAAGCTGGATTCAGTACATTAAACCTCATAGAGCATTATAAGTGGTCTTTACTGGCTCTAAGAGAAGCTGGATGCAGTACATTAAACCTTATAGAGCATTATAAGTGGTCTTTACTGGCTCTAAGAGAAGCTGGATGCAGTACATTAAACCTTATAGAGCATTATAAGTGGTCTTTACAAACTCTAAGAGAAGTGAGATTCAGTACATTAAACCTTATAGAGCATTATAAGCGGTCTTTGCTGACTCTAAGAGAAGTGAGATTCAATACAATAAACCTTATAGAGCGTTATAAGCGGTCTTTACTGGCTCTAAGAGAAGTGAGATTCAGTACAATAAACCTTATAGAGCATTATAAGCGGTCTTTACTGGCTCTATAAGAAAAGCTGGATTCAGTACATTAAACCTTATAGAGCATTATAAGCTGTCTTTACTGTCCTACTAAGAGAAGTGAGATTCACTGACTCCTTATAGAGAAAGCTGGATTCAGTACATTAAACCTTATAAAGCATTATAAGCGGTCTTTACTGGCTCTATAAGAAAAGCTGGATTCAGTACATTAAACCTTATAAAGCATTATAAGCGGTCTTTACTGGCTCTATAAGAAAAGCTGGATTCAGTACATTAAACCTTATAGAGCATTATAAGCTGTCTTCACTGACTCTAAGAGAAGCTGGATTCAGTACATTAAACCTTATAGAGCATTATAAGCGGTCTTTACTGGCTCTAAGAGAAGTGAGATTCAGTACATTAAACCTTATAGAGCATTATAAGCGGTCTTTACTGGCTCTAAGAGAAGTGAGATTCAGTACATTAAACCTTATAGAGCATTATAAGCGGTCTTTACTGGCTCTAAGAGAAGTGAGATTCAGTACATTAAACCTTATAGAGCATTATAAGCGGTCTTTACTGACTCTAAGAGAAGTGAGATTCAGTACATTAAACCTTATAGAGCATTATAGCAGTCATTATAAGAGAAGCGGATCTTTAAACTGGCTCTAAGAGAAGTGAGATTCAGTACATTAAGCCTTATAGAGCATTATAAGTGGTCTTTACTGGCTCTAAGAGAAGCTGGATTCAGTACATTAAACCTTATAGAGCATTATAAGCGGTCTTTACTGGCTCTATAAGAAAAGCTGGATTCAGTATATTAAACCTTATAGAGCATTATAAGCGGTCTTTACAGGCTCTCAAGATTTCCAGGTGGACCCCACTGTAGACAGTCGTCCTTTATTGTAGGCAGTGTGCGGAGAGCTGTCAGTGCGGCATGAACATGTGAACGGAGGGGGGGTATTCTACTGTTCCGCTCTTCTCAGGAACTCATAAGCGAGTTGTTAATAATGGTGTTTGTGAATACGGTGGCGTGCAGAAAGGAAGCGCTTTGTTAAAGCGCTCAATTTCCAGGTGATGAACCCCACTGTAGACAGCGTAACTAACTTGGATGCACTGTGTCCCGGAATCGTTCTTGAACGTGCGAGGAGGGGGGGGTGCTTCGCCCTTAGGAACTTGAAATAATCTGCGACAGCTCGGCAGAAAGGAAGCGATGTAAAGTGTGGGATGGCCATCGCCTTCCATAACGCTTCGCCCTTAATTGAAATAATCTGCGACAGCTCGGCAGAAGGCGATGTAAAGTGTGGCCATCATGCAGGAATGTATGTGGCGAGCATTATCTCTCCTCCTGCGTAGTCAGCCTCGCTTTTATGTTCATACAAACGCACGCTAACACTAACAGGCACATATGCAGACCCATTTTAAGCTCCAAACTGTAACCTGATGTAAGCTAATGTCAAAAAATTGACTCCAGGTATTTTTGATGGTCTATTAATCAGAAAATGTTCAGAAGAAATTTAAATAAATTAACAAAAATTGAAGTGATCTGAAAAGTGATCTCTGTATTATCTATATTAATGTGTATACAGTAAATATATATTTTGTGGTGCTCGTCCTGAACCACACTGCAATTCCACCTCACCCAGGTAGGCTCTTATGTTTAAATGAATGGTGGTGTGAAGTGAAAACACTCTAAGGCGTCTTAGAAATGGATACACAAAGCCATTCATCAGGGTAGTTAATACATTACATGACATTACATTAACGGCATTCAGCTGACACTCTTATCCAGAGCAGCTTACAATGTTGATCATATTACAGGTAGGCCAGTGTAGTGTTAGGAGTCTTGACTAGGGACTCTTATTGGTGTAGCACAGTGTAGCCACCCAGACCGGGGTTTGAACCTCAGTCTCCCACGTGTGGTAGGAGCTCCCTGGCAGGTAGTAATGTTATCTGCTGAGCTACACCCACCACTCATATTTACTCATATTAGAATAAACACAAAAAAGCAAATACAGCAACTGTTTGGGGATTTTATTGTTTAAGTGAAAGCATAGAATTACCCTTCTGCACAAACAAGTTTATAAAATTTAATATGTTGGAAAAAATGAACAGAAAAAACCAAAGGGAGTGAACAGAGTCATGAAACCGGAGCCAGTAACCCAATAAATGTACCAATACACATACGTCATGGTTGGTGTAGCTCAGCGGACAACGCCAAATAGCAACCACCACATGTGGGAGACTGGGGTTCGAATCCCGGGCTGACTGACTAGCCTGTGTTATACCTGAGTCCTTGGGCAAGACTCCTAACACTACACTGGCCCACCTGTAATATGATTAACCTTGTAAGTCGCTCTGGGTAAGAGCGTCAGCTAAATACCGTCATTTCAGACTCTGTTTTAAAATAACCTGTGCTCCTTTTCTCATCCAGGGGGATCCGGGTCCAATGGGATTGCCCGGGCTTGAAGGACTGCCTGGCGCGAAGGTAAGGACCAGTGAAGACTTTCACCTCTCCTGCCCTGCCAGGATTAGCCATACCCCTCAGTTACTGTGTGTGACAGAACAAACTCGCGCGTGTTGTACGAGGGAGATGCGCTTCATCATAAACCCAGATGTCGTTCCTACTTTATTGTGTTTTCCTGTGGTTTAGGAAACAGCCTTCCCAACAAAGCACTTGAGTAGAATGAAGTCTTGTATGAGACGAGGTTCCAGACAGAGTGTGACAGAGAAGGATAGTGCGTGTCAGAGGCAGCCGGAGTGAGGAGAGAGAGTGTTGGAGCTGGAGTAAGTAGGTTTGGCTGCGCGTCAGCTCCGGCGGTGATGAACCCGCGGGAGTGTCTGCAGAAAACCTGAGGCGGAGCGCTGAAGTGCAACGCTCTCGGCCCTTTGTGACAACGAGTGTAGAGGCTTCTGTGTAGTCACGTCTAACACTTCCACTGCACCGCCCCCACTGAGGCCTTCACACAGACACGCTTGTTTTTGTGCAGTGCCAGGACACGGGGTCATATGTCTCATATGTGAAAACGGCAATGTTACATACGGGACATGCCTCCTTGTGTCTGCACTCACTGTCCACCATGCAGGAGCACCTTGTAGTTCTCCGGTTCCAGACTGTAGTCCATCTGTTCCTCTGTGTACTGTATTACCCTGTTCTTCAATAGGCAGGACCCCCACAGGACCACCACAGAGCAGGTAGTATGTGGGTGGTGGATCATTCTCAGCACTGCAGGGACACTGACGTGGTGGTGGTGTGTTAGTGTGTGTGGTGCTGGTGTGAGTGGATCAGACACAGCTGTGCTGCTGGAGTGTTGAGACACTGTGTCCACTCACTGTCCACTCTATTAGACACTCCTACCTTGCTGGTCCACCTTGTAGATGGACAGTCAGAGACGATAGCTCATCTGCTGCTGCACAGTGCAGTGTTGGGCATCCTCTAGTCCTTCATCAGTGGACACAGGATGCTGCCCACAGGACGCTGCCCACAGGACTCTGCCCACAGGACGCTGCCCACAGGACGCTGTCCACAGGACGCTGTCCACAGGACGCTGCCCCCAAGACACTGCTGGCTGGATAGTTTTGGTGGGTGGACGATTCTTAGTCCAGCAGTGACACAGAGGTGTCCAGCAGCCCTGCTGTGTCTCATTCAACACACCAGCCTAACACTAACACACTAACACTCCCCCACTATGTCAGTGTCAAAGAAGTGCCCATCCAATCCGTCATCCAAGAAGTTCTGTATGGTATCTGGTGAAGCCCATGACAGCATATATCTAAAGTAAAACTGCCCCACAGTATCGCAAACCCACCCTCATACCTCACAGCAGGAGAACCCATTTTTCTGCATGGCTGTTTTTGATTGATTATGGTCCCACTGGCAGTTCCAGAAATGCCTGGTAACCTCTTAGCACATGCGTTTGTTGGTCTTTACATCAGAAGCTTTCTTCTGCTGGCCCTGCCAAACAACTAGGTAGGTGGCGTCTAGTTTAGGAGACGTTCCAACACCAGGACCTGACTAATGCCTGTAATCCTGTGTTCTCTGGACATTTTTTGGCAGCTCAAACCCCACTGAAACAGGAAGTAACGGCTAAATGATTTTGTGTACTCCTGAGCGCTTATTTTTTTAGGGCTGCCAGTCGTGGCCTTCATAGATATTAAGGATCAAAAGTATAATCAGTGAAGATCATTTTTACAGCTCATTTGGTGCACAGGGTTCCAGGGTTGCTCAGGATGCTCTATGTCAGCCTGGTCTTTCTCTGGTTTTCCCACAAAATCGGGTTTTTGTCCTACATATGTATGAATACACACAAGCACACACACTGCACACCGTGAAGGCCTCCCCAGCATGAGCTGTTTATTTCCATGTCAGTGTATCTGAACGTTGGGAGAGGCTCATTAATTCATAAAGGAGGCGATGTGCTTATGGATGGTGGGGAAACAGTGTGCATCTGGGTACACACACCTCTCCTAATACTCATCCACACACACAAATACACATATGCATGTATGAGAGTGTCTTTGGGGGGCTTGTCAACCACCGCTGGTTTAGAAAGAGCTAAGCACAGTAAACATGTTTTTCCTCAGACTATCTGGTTTAAAGAAACAGGGCACATGCAGGGCCTCGTTTCTCCGGTAGGCAGAAACAGGACGCCATGCTGCAACAGTCCTAAAACAGCTTTAATGTGAAAGAGGCACTTTAGGTAAACAACATGTATGTGCAGGGAATGGGTGCTGATGTGTTGTCTCTTAGCATCATCCAAGGCCAGTTTCCTACAGGTGTTAGCCAGCAGCTGTAAATAGCTAGAAGTGGGTTTATGTAGCGTCGCTGTCCAAAGAAAAACAGGTATCTCCAAAATGACAACTTTACAGGAGAGACCAAAAACCTCGTTTCATTTGAATGGAAGTCAATGGAACCGGACGTCTTTCCAAACTGTTCTGGGCCATTTCTGTTGGTCCATTCTTCATAAAATTTCCACACAGTGTAAACAGCAGCTCATGTGATCAAATGAGTCATAAAAGTAAAAATCAACAAAAATGGAGATACATGGTTTTCTTTGGACAGTGACATGGTGGATGGTGGCATATATAAAAGGTCAAATACATGAACATTGCTGTAGAATGTGTTTATTCAGCATTTTAAAGAGCTCTGCTCTGATTGGCTGGGCAAATAAGCGCCGTCCTCTAATTAGCTATGCTAGTTACTTGGCACTAATGCTAGTAGCTAACGTTACCTATACTAGCTATTGGCTTTCTATCTGGACATCAACACACAGTAGATTAAAGCTGTTCCTCACTGTGGAACTCTCATTTTAAGATGATCCGGTAAACGGTAAACACGGATACAATCACAGCATGGCTGCTACTTACAGGCTGCTGTTGGCTTGTGATGCTAATAAAGGTGAAGCTCCTCCTCCTCTCTGTCTCTTCAGGGTCAAACGCTGAGCAGAGCTGCTCAGTATTGTCCAGGAGTTTGGGAAACTGCAGGATTATGATGAAAGATGTTGGAGTTTGTTTTGCTGATTTTCCATTCCACCTTAAACGGTGCCGCAGTTGCATTCTGGCGCCTGTACAAGCTGCAGGTTCGATAGGAAAGGGTAGTCTTAACTAGCATTTCTCTCTTTGGCTTCTTTTGCTTCCAATAAATCAACAAAGCCTTTGGTGGATTTCTCCTGCTGAGACCTGTGTCTGGTTTGTTTGTCCTCAGAGCTGAACTTTTAGGGAACTTTTGCGAAGACTGTTTCGTTTCGCAGTGCCACTGGCACTCAACATTTCCACTTTCGACAAGCAGCATGCCCTCTGATAGCACATTTCTGAACTTGAAGCAGTTAGAAACACAGGTCCCTGTTTATCACTTTTTAAATACTCTGTTTTCATCATTAACATCGTTAACAATGACAATAGGCGAACGTTCTGACCTGCTGTCTCCATCACTCTTCCACTGGCAGTAGTTGATGTAAACGTTTGTGCCTGGATAAACAGTAACTGCTGATTATTCATCTTGTTTAATGCTGCTGGTTGTGTGTGTTGTAGGGAGACCACGGAATGCCCGGACCACCAGGAATCCCAGGCCCTGCTGTAAGTCTCCATAACTAGCTTAGTATAGAATTTAACCTCAAGAAGTCATAAATTAATACTGTTATTTTGCTATTTTGTTGTGATTATGTAACTGTATATGTCCCTAATATAAGCTCACTGGACAAATATGAGTCCCCTGTGACTGAGGCATACCTAATAGTGTCTAACACCTCCACCACCACCAGTAACAGCAGGGTAGGATTCGGCATGTGCTGGACAAGCTTCTGAATGTAGCCACATCAACGCTCAGACACCTACATCAAAGGATTGGTCGGTTGGGCCAGATTTGGTGGAGGCCTTCCCTGGCACACTCCAGAGGAGAATTCCCTGTAGACTGGGATTTTAGCCACTGGTAGACCCGTATGACCGTACGCTTCCATACACCTGCAGATTCAGCTACTTCCTTCACACTATGGTCTTTGGCCACGCCCACATGCAGTCCCTCCTTTTAGCCAATCATTAACATCTGCTCTGGAGCGTTTTCCACACATGGAACGAGACGTTCCCTGCACTGTAGCACCTCTTCCCAATCTGTGGATCCCGTCACTCACACCCCACATTGTTTATAGCCTCGTCATCCTTGTGCAGTGCCATCTGCAGGAGCCTGAAGTTACTACCACCTTAAACACACAACTTGACTAATTTGGCTGGTGAGCTTATGACGTGTGTGTAAGCCATTAGCATGTTGCTAATGGATTGGCAGTTCACCTTTATTCACTGTTAGCAAGGCAATCATGGTTTATTAAACTTTAACGTTAATTGCATCACCTTTATTACTGGACGTTCTTATGATTTATTGATGTCTTCCTTGTCTCTTTCTTGCTGCCCTCTCTCTCTCTCTCCTGTACGCATGGCTGATAGGGGAAACCTGGTGCACGCGGTGATCCTGGCATCCCTGGAGAACCGGTGAGATTTACTTTGTCACTCCTTTGCAGCTGTCAGTCATGTCATGGATTGACAGCCGCTAGCTTAGCACACTTAGAGGGAGTGTGACGCCAGGCTCAGCTTCTTTCCTCCTCTCCTCTTTCTTTCAGGGTGAGCGAGGCCCTGTGGGAGAGACCGGCTTCCCCGGACCTGAGGGACCACCCGGTGTACCTGTAAGAAATCACACCCTGTTCTGTTTTATACTGCTGCTCCCTGTAATCTCCCTCCACCGTTGCACTGTAGCGGTGTTTCTCACTCCCGGACCTCGGGACACGTTTCCTCCTCCAACAGACTCCCTCGTGAAGAACTCGACGGTTTGATTCAAGTGTGTTTGGACGTGAGAAACATGGGGTGTGGGATCGAGAAGCACTGCTCTATCGACCTTTGAGCCGTGATTCATTATGTAGTCGGCGTCATGCCCATATTAACAACCCGAAGCAGACTTTCTCAGTGAGAACAATTAATGAGTGTTTTTGTCAACCAGATGATCAGATAATCAACCCCTAGCTACAGATTGTTGGTGAGCCCCTACATGGCTGCCCATGTATGAGTGGTCACGGTTCTTACAGTATCACAGATAGTTAAATGAGGGCAGCAGAGCCACAATGCCAGCACACAGTTTAAGATAGACCCCACAACCACACAAAAACATCGATGCAAAGCCTTGAAGTAGCATCAGATACATGCCAAGGCAGCTGAAATGTATGGGGCTGAGTTTGTGCCAAATCAAACAGCAACTATTAAAGTGGAAAACGGAGGAATGCGTGCCATCACTGTTCCGTAGTGCCAGGCAGAATGTGCCAAAACGGAAAAACAAAACCTTTGAAATGTTCAGAAGACATACAGGGGTTGGACAATGAAACTGAAACACCTGCTTTTAGACCACAATCATTTATTAGTATGGTGTAGGGCCTCCTTTTGCGGCCAATACAGCGTCAGTTGGTCTTGGGAATGACATATACTGCGTCCTGCACAGTGGTCAGAGGGATTTTCAGCCATTCTTCTTGCAGGATAGTGGCCAGGTCACTACATGATGCTGGTGGAGGTTCGTCCTTCTTGGTGGTATGCTGACATTACCCTGGATACCGTGGCTCTTGATACATCACAAAGACTTGCTGTCTTGGTCACAGATGCGCCAGCAAGACGTGCACCAACAGTTTGTCCTCTTTTGAACTCTGGTATGTCACCCATAATGCTGTGTGCAGAGCAAAACTGTGCTCTTACCTGCTAACTGAACCTTCACACTCTTACTGGTGCAATGTGCAGTTAATGAAGATTGGCCACCAGGCTGGTCCAATTTAGCCATGAGACCTCCCACACTAAAATGACAGGTGTTTCAGTTTCATTGTCCAACCCCTGTAGCTATCTATACTGTGCTGTTTATCAAATGTCCACGTTTTTCTGATGTTACTGATGATACTGCATTGCATTTTGCTTTTCCAGTGGCATTTCATTGGGTCAGATACACTGCAGTACAAAGAAAGCAGGTCAATTGACATGAAAACCTTGCGTTCAGAAATATCCTCATGCATTGTTTCCCAGTAAAGAGGTCAAGCACTGTGGAAGCAGTGAAATAGAGAGTTTGTTTTTCATTTTGGCACGCATTCTACATTTCCCCTATGGAAAACCAATGACGTGTCCGCATTGCATTTCTCATTTGTCCACCGTAATGATTGCTTTTCAATTTGGCACAAAATCATTTCCACAGAAAGCAGCCAATGTAATAACCCAAACCTCCGCCATTCGTTTTTTCTCATAGAGAGATCCAGCTCAGCCCTGAAATGCTTTATATGGGCATGACGCCACGACTCTACAGGTCTATATTAATGTCCTTCCTACCAATTGGCCTATTTAGCTTAATGAGGGACTGTAGTTCACCACACAACTCACCCCAATTTAAAGTGTGTTATTAGTTTTAAATGATTATTATTTAGTATGCGTGTGAAAGACCGCAGCGAGGATAGATCAGAAAGGGGGGGTTTCGTGCCATTTAAATCACCAACAACCTTGAAAATGCTAACCAGCTAGAAGTGGGTCAACATGCTGGCATAAATTTGCCATCTCTTCCGTTGGCGGTGCAGCTGTCAGGTTACTGGAAGCATTTGAGATTGACTGCGTCCATGGGCTACCAAGGCATGGCTGTTTCAGTTCAGACACTGGTGGTCGGGGGGAAAAAGGGATTCTCTTGACAGTCTGCCGGGTTTGCCTATACATGCTAACATACCAAATGAGCTGTTTTAGCTGCATAATGCTAACTGGCATCCGTAACCCTGTACTAATTATATAAGTAGACAGTAAACAATGGTGGGATATGAAGACTGAGTGTATGTATTTTTGCCCTTGTGTAGGGAAGACCTGGAAAAGATGGAATTCCTGGATATGAGGTAAGATTTGAGGATGCTCTAGTGTTGAAACATAATACTGTATATCTGAAACTGACTTTGTTCTTGCACTCGTTTAACAGATGGTTTAAAATGAGAGAAATGTGCCTCTTTATCTTTTTAGTTTTGTTTTTTTGTCTGAGAATGAGGCAAGTTAACATTTTCAGCAGCTTCATTATTTATTATGGCCAAAGTGGATGGCAGGCTTGTTCGTATGCGTCCTGCTTGCCCACACATTAGTTGGTTGTGCCTAAGCAATATTGGATTCTTGATTACAGGCGGTTTGTATTGGACACGGATGCCAAGATCCAGGGTTATTTCTTTTACTGGATAACAGAAGCCCAAAAACTAGAGACACACAGACACAGACGTGAACATAAACGTGTCAGGGACGATGTCATATGCTTTCATTGGCTGTCGTGTAAAATTATGTCTGTTATGTTGTTGCATAACATGTTACCATTGCCGTTAATTGCATGTCAAATGCCATGAAGTGTAATGTCATTATGGATAACTTCAGTGCACCTAAGCTGAGATGAGCTGTCATAATATTATAGCCTAGGCCATCACAGGTTGGTGAAACAGAAATATAATCTGCACCCAGTGTAAAGGCTGTGCACGTGTTATAGTGGTTGTGTAGCTCAGTGGATAACACCAATACCTGCCAAATAGCCACCACCACACGTGGGAGACTGGGGTTTGAATCTGTGCTGTGCTACACCAATAAGAGTCCTTGGGCAAGACTCCTAACACTACATTGGCCTACCAGTAATATGATTAACCCTGTAAGTCGCTCTGGATAAGAGTGTCAGCTAAATGCCATAAATGTAAATGTAGAAATATAAATACTAACAAAAAAATGAGATGCTGTTTATAATACACAATTTATAAAATCCATATTTGAAGTACAGTCATAGCAAGACCGGTTACAAACCTGGGCCAATGATAAATCTACATACACTGGACTATGAAAGTATTTGGGCATTTGTGCCAAAAGGTATGAAGTTTATTGTGTAAGGAAACAAAGCGTCAAACTAAGCGGGATTTATTTTAAACAGAGCACTACAAGACTGTCATATTTTTTCTGGCAGAGGTTTCTAAAGGCAGCTGGTCTGTTTCAGATGGTTATCGTTCCAGCAGTTTCTTTGTAAACCTCTGTGGGTTTGCATCCATAATACCTTATTAAACATCTGAGTTCATAATCCCATTGTAAGAAATCCAGACCCAACTTTGAAGAACAAATATCCAAATATAGCAGGTGTTGTTCCTGCACAGACTTGAGGTGTTAAACCTTCAGTCGTTTCTGGCGAAGCTGTAGTGTTTTCCGCTTTGCTGTCCGTTTTCACTGAGCAGTTATTTAGTGAAATGGTCTTTGAACAGTAGGTAAATCAGATATGACCATTGAGATCCACTGTAAATGGGTATATGACATAACCATGACGTGCAAGTCCATTATTTTAATAAATACATGACATTAAATTATTCAACAGTATATTTTTTATGTGAAACTATTTGCAGTGCATAAACAAAAAATCATTTTAGTGTTTATTTGCCTCTAAAAGTCGAAAAAAGTCATGCGGTGCAACCATGGAACCATATATGTTCATATAAAATTCTAAATAAAATGGTATTGGACTTTAGGATGATTTTATGTTTGAAAATAAGGTGACATTTTAAAACAATCAGCTCGCTGGAAAAACTGACTGCAAGATCTTCCCTCCGTAAATGTCAGACGCTCTTTCACAGACGTAGTAATAAATGTAAGTTTGAGTGATTTTGGTTAGAACGGTTCAGTTTACCATGTCAGGTGGTACAGCCTCCTCAGAAAAACCGTAAACATGGGTAATTATTATAATCATGTTTATTCAGCTGAAGAAACGTAAATATAAACCCGAGTTGAAGGACGAAGCTTTCTGCCAATCAGTCTGAAAAGTCAAGTGGCACCACCAGTATATCAGATGGTGCAACCAAACCAGATCGGCTTTAGTAGCTGAAATAAGCCATTTAATAACACAAACTAGATTTAGGATCGAACGTGCGCATAGATATACATGCAGATATACAGTATATCGTTTCTGTTCAGAGAAAAACACGTGTCTGAGAATTGACAGCTTTACCGGAGAAGCCAAAAACAGGTCGGACACAGGAGAAAGCAGTCAGCGACGGCAACCAAGTTTAAAGGGTAAGGCGAAAGAGAGGTAGATAAATCAGCAGAGTTCAGAAACCAGATAGGGTAGTAGCCAAAGGAGTAGTCAAGAAACAAACGAGAGTCAGAACCAGAATAACCATCAAGAAAGTGGAACGCTCAGACTTGCTATAGAATAGGCAAAGCTTTGCGAAGAGCATCTGAAAACCCGGGCTTTAAACACAAACAGATTGAGGTCAGCTGACTAAAACTCAGGTGAACGCGAACGAATTGGCACGTCCCGTCCGGAGCTGACGTCATCAAGCGATGTCCTCGGGGAAATGGAGTTCGGGAGAGCGGGAGGAGCAGGAAAGCCCGGAAGCGTGACACAGAATTTAAACCTAATCTAATTCTAAAGTCAATGGAACCAAATAATTCCTAAAAGTTAAAATCAACAAACATGGGGATACATGTTTTTTGGACAGCGATGATGTGTAAATATTCAAATTAATTTCAGTTTTTAAAAAGTTTTTAAACTGTAATTACAAAACATCTTTCATTGACGCGTATATTTGTAGAAAACTGCGGGGGCGGTGGTTATAACGGTGCCTAAAGATTATTAAGAGATAAAAAAAAAAAAGAATAACAGTTGAGTAGGATTGCCTCCATTAGTGCCTCCATTAGAAACAGCTCCTCAGTATTAGCCTACACTCAGGACTTCAGTATCACTATAGCGAAAGACAAAGTGTCATGGTGCCATCTTTATTAAATTACAGTTTTCCTTTCCATACAGTAAATAGACGGTCTATAAATAAAGTGCAGCCCTATAAAACCTGACGGACATCAGAATTATTTTATCGTACAGAGTCATATTCATATATCTGGTCAACATAGAGTCAAACTGTCAAACTGTAGTGTTGGTCACTTTGTCATAACGTCAGCTTCCCCAGACCGTCCACTGATGGCAGTTAACGCTAGCATGACCGCGTTAGCTAGCACAACTTTCACAACCTAGCCAGAGTTTCATGTTACCCACTGTCTTAAAACCACAGAGAATGCATGCGAAGACTTGAATGCTGAAACTGGTAGATTACCAAGATTACCAATCTCTATCTGAGACTGACTGGAGGAGAAAGTTTCCTAACTCCGCCTCTGTTTTAAAGCTCCTCTGAGGCCTAAGCTGCCTCCATCTTTCACAAGCAGCACCAGGATTCACTGGTGTCTTACTCCGCTCTGGTCATAGGGCTTTTTAGGTCGAGCAGGATTGAACCTCATCTCTATCAGTCCAGTTCTGTGCTCACCTGCCAATTTGTATCATATCTGGCAACCTGGGGTGAATGTGGGCGGAGTCACAGGCCAAACCACAAACAGACTTACTAGTCTGGTTAGGAAATCTCAGAGGAGAAGATGGCTGTAGATCTGTTATCAGGGAAGCTAGTAGTTAAACTGCAGCACGTCATTTTAAACTCTGATGACAGAAAATGGACGTAGTAAATTAAAGATATTACATAACGGCCCTTTAAGAAACTTAAAGCCACTTACCCAGCTGTTAAAGGATGCGGGTTTGCTGAAGTGAGTTAGAGTAGTAGTGCTGCTGTATGCAGATTGTGGCAGGCTGATCTAATACAGACCTTTTACAGAAGATAATGTTAACTCGGAGTGAATTCGGGGTTTTGTTATGAGTGGATACATCTCCCTCTCCCACTCCCTCTTTCCATTTCTGCTCTCTTTCTTTCTGAGGCGCATGAAAGCGTATCTGTTATTACCCTTATTCAGCTTTTCAGTGCTAAGTTCCACCCTTAATCATCCTGCTAATGCTCTCTGAAGGGGATGAAATGTTAGCCACAGAGGCCAGTATTTAATGAATAATGCATTTCAGCGCTAATTAAATGTTCCTGCACTAAACAGGAAGTTTAAATCCGCTCCTCAGTTGCTATAACGTAACGAGGGAAAGCAGATCCACGCTAAAGCTCTGTGACGTCTCTCGTGTCTTCTGTAGCACCTTACTGTCCGCCAGACTCTTCCGGCTCTTCATACACATACAGCACAATGCAGAATCAGAGACCATCCTCCATTTATTTCATTTCTAGTCCAAACATTTGCTCCAACCTCTCTTTATCCTTTACAACAGGCTGTTTTTTCATACATGAGTGGGTGGAGCTACGCTGTCGTAGGCTGAGAAGATGGCTATATGTAAGAAGGCTCTATTCTGATTGGCTGTGCCTCAGTCAGAAAGATGCTCAGAGCCAAAACGTTTCTTAGAACATCAATGAGTGGGCGGAGCTAAACTGCTGTATATATACACACACTACATTATAAGTATATAAGTAGTATGTAGGGTATATATAAGGATTTGCTCATCTGCCTTCACACGTGTGTGCAAGGGACATCCCGTTCCTAATCCATTGGGCTTCCCCAAGAGTCTCCGCTCTGATACATCCCAAAGGTGTTCTATCGGGTTAAGGTCAGGAGGTCCTCCAAATCAAACTCGCTCATCCACGTCTTTATGGAGCTTGCCTTGTGCACTGGTGTGCAGTCATGTTGGGACAGGAAGGGGCCGTCCCCACAAAGTTGGGAGCATGGAATGGTCCAGAGTCTCTTGAACTGCTGAAGCACACCATGGAGCCGAGCCCAACTCCTGAACAACAACCCCACACCATAATCCACTAACTCTACACTCGGCACAATGCAGTTAGACTGTACCGTTCTCCTGGCAAACGCCAAACCCAGGCTCGCATTGTGCTTGGCGATGTAAGACTATGATGTAAGCTGCTCGGCCGCTAATCTGAAGGACACATGAAGTTTGGAGGTCCGTAGCGATTGACTGCAGAAAGACTCTGAATGAAAGGTGGTCTTCTGCAGGGTGCTGTGTGTTGTAACGGAGTCTTTGGAAGGCCAGGCAAGCTTCATTATTAGTCAGCGCAGTAAACGTCGACTGCTTGGCTGGTGTAGAACTTTATTACTTGATTAAGTGTTGAAGTAATCAGCCGTTCTCTCAGTGATTGTGATGGATAACGAGAGTCCTAATACAGTATACAGAAGGAGACAAAGCGTGAAGGTACGCGTATGTCTGTCATTAACTGTTCTCTCTGCTACGCAGCAGGAGAAGCAACAGCGTCCCTATAAACACACTGTATTTACATCTCCAGATCTTAATTAGATAAGCTCAGGGGAAACATGTGGAGGGTGAGTCAGAGAGGTTCTATGGGTGTCGCGTCATTAGAAGAAGTTCGACTGTAGGGGCGACTTGGCATTATTTTCATATCCATCCACGTCATCCTCCTCTCAAATGGCACGACTCGCGGTGCTTGCCGGGGCTCGGGCGCTCTCATCAAGATTTCTCTCTCTCTTTTCTCATTTCTCCCTCCCAAGCGCTCCCTCCTCCACGTCTCTCCATCTCGGCAGTGCAACAGTGCCATCTAGCAGGAGAGATGTTTCTTGATCGCCTCCCGGCTTAGCTCTTGTTGAAGGGCCAAATGGGAAGCACAATCCAGCGGGCACAAAGATGGGTTTAAGTCTTCCTCATCAGGAGCTGGGGAATACAGAGAAAGAGAGAGAGAGAGAGGAGGGAATAGATAGAGAGATGACTGGATGGGTGGGAAAAGCCACAGCAGGTCTCGGCTGTATTTTTTGCATGGCTGCTGAAACAGCCAGGAGATCTAGAAGGTGTTCCCAGTGGAATGGTAGAAGTGTGGAGAGTGAAAGAGAGAGAAAGAGAGAGATACTTTTAGTATCAGCAACAAGCGTTCTTCTCTAGACAGTGTGTGCCGGGCTGACTCTGAGAGGAGAGGCATCTGGGTTCTGCTACTTCTGCTGTTCTGCATATCATGCTGAAATAAAGAACATGGTGCTAAAAAGAGTTTTATGGAGCAATGCCATCACTCTCCTGAGGGGCGAGTGGAGGGCACAACGGGGTATCACCTCATCGCCTCGGTTTGCACATTGTGATGATCGGTTTTGCTCCTCCCAAAAACTGTCAGCTTGTGTGTTTAAGGTGGTAGTAACTTCAGGCTCCTGCAGATGGCGCTGGATGAGGATGAGGTGTATAAATCCCTGTGGGGTGTGAGTGACGGGATCCATAGATTGGGAAGAGGTGGTACAGTGCAGGGAATGCCTCGTTCCATGTGTGGAAAACGCTCCAGAGCAGATGTTAATGATTGGCTAAAAGGAGGGACTGCATGTGGGCGTGGCCAAAGACCATAGTGTGAAGGAAGTAGCTGAATCTGCAGGTGTATGGAAGCAGCGTACGGTCATACGGGTCTACCAGCAGTGGATAAAATCCCAGTCTACAGGGAATTCTCCTCGGGATTGTGCCAGGGAAGGCATCCACCAAATCTGGACCCACTGACCAATTCTTTGATGTAAGAGTGTCTGAACACTGATGTGGCTACATCCAGAAACCTGCCCAGTCCAGGCCTAATCCAGTCCCAGCTGCTATCGGTGCTCTTGGAGGTGTTACACACTAGTAGGTGCGTTTCAGTGATGTGTGTTAAATGATGTGATCAAGGAGGATTCTGTGATTGTTCTGCTTTTGGTATTTACTTTTACCTAAGATAGATGAGTGTGAGTGAGACCAGAGCCTGTAAGAATCCCTTGTACATCATAAACTATAAACTGACACGAGCCTGACCAGATTTGACCCAAAACACATCATCAGGTTTGAACAAGACGTTTACATTTACGGCATTTAGCTGACGCTCGTATCCAGAGCATCTTACAAGCTTAATCATATTACAGGCAGGCTAATGTGTTGTTAGGAGTCTTGCCCAAGGACTCTTATTGGTGTAGCTCGGTGTAGTCATCCATACCGGGATTTGAACCCCAGTCTCCCACATGTGGTGGTGACTCCCTGGTGGGTAGTGGTGTTATCCACTGAGCTACACCAACCAAGTATACCAACATTTTATCAGAATGCTAGCTCACCCACATTACATCATCATGTTTCGAGTCCGAAGCTGACTCAGACCTGACAGAATTTCTGCCTGACCCAAACCACATCATGACGACATCATTACGTTTCAAGTCTGATGGAAGCTCAACAAATGTCAGAGTCGGACACGACTCGGACTACATCATCAAGTTTGAGTTGAACTCGGCAAAATTTGGTCCAAACCACACTGTCAATTCGGAACTGACTGGCCCATAATCACCCAAAGTGCAATTCATCCAAACACAACTGAACTTGATGTGACCAGCTGGAACCAGTATATCGTCGCTGTCCAATGAAAAACATGTATCTCCATTTTTGGCCATTTTGACTTTTATGTATCATTTGAAAACAGCAGCTCCCGTTTACACTTTGTGAGATTTGCATTATGAATGGACCAACTGAAATGGCCCAGAAGTGCTTGATAAGACGTCTGGTTCCATTGACTTACATTAAAATCAAATAAGGTTTTTGGCCTCTCCTGTAAAGTTGCCATTTTGGAGATACTTGTTTTTCTTTGGACAGCGACGATATAAAGTTCTAGTGTGGAAATCCCAAACTGTTAAAACAGTGTACAAGTCCAATACTTTAGGGGTAGGCCACCATTGTCGCACTGTGATGTCATATAGATGCAGTGGAGTCAGTGTTACAGAAAATAAGACAATCAGAAAAGTTGTTCTCTTGAGTAACCTCAGGTTCTAGCTAAAGCTGGACAGATGGAATTATGAATTAGAGCCCTCACTCAGAGATAGAGAGAGGGAGAGAGCTCAACCAGTCCAGCTGGTATTAATCTAGTATTAATTTATGTGTATTTTAAATAAATAATAAGTTTTTTGTTTTTGTTTTTGTTTATATAACATATTTGAATGCTATTGAACATGTACACCATATTAGAACCTCTGTGTCTTAACACTCAGGGTTTTTTTTTTTAAGAACCGTCAAAGGTTTTTGCTCCCCTATAATCGTACCTGCAAGTGAAGAACGATTTAGGAGTCTTGGCCTACAGGAGTGCGGGCCTCTGCAGGAGAAAGTTTTCTTTCACACTCCTGAGAAAAGTGCAGCTCTGAAATCAACCACACCATTCTGAAACAATCAGCGAGAAAGTGTGCCGGTTGTATGTGAACGTGTGTACGTCTGTGCGAGCGCGCCACGCGCTGCCTCCGCCCGAGCCCCGTATAAAAGCAATTGATTCAGAGTGCTAGGTGTGCAAGAAAGGTTTTCACCCTCAGGGTCAGCCTCATTCTCAATATCCAATTATTTGCCGCTGCCTGGTGCTCTGAAAGGGGACATCTCTGCTATTGACCAGCCCCTCCATATCTCCACGCAGCGCCTTCCAGTAATTTCATATTTCTGTCCTTCTCACAGGGAGCTAGGGGCAGGCCTGGAGACCGAGGCTCCAAAGGAGAACGGGTAAGGCCTTGATTTCTTTTCTCCCAGCTTGTCTGAAAACAACACAGGTTGTCGGTTTGTTCCAGACAAGCGCTTTGGCGTAAACAGCAGCTCTCACTGTGCAGGACGATGCACCCTTTCCCTGCAGTTAACGAGTTTCTGTATTGTAATGGAGGAGATTCTCATTGGTGTGTATGGCATATCTGTATGAGCTGTACTCTGGGTAGAGACACGCAATTTCTTTCCCACTCCAAAACGCCCTAGCAATATAGGCTAACTAACCTATTAGGCCCAAATCCAGTCACATGTGAACACAGGTGTGTTAACTGTGCAGCAGTGTGAACAGCAAGACCCCACTGAATCTGACATTTCCAGTGTTACCCAATTTGGGCCACTGTCATATATGAAAATGTGTTTTTTAAAAAAACGGTATTACAACTCTACGGTAATACAACTCAGTCTGAACAGCCAGATTGGAATCCATATGACTTTTACGTCAATCCAGCTCGACTTTCAACACACTTTGCATGAATTCCAGAGACCTCATAAAGGTTTGGGCTGATATTTAAAAGGCTCTTTTCAGCCACGCCGTGTTCAAAGAGATTTTGAATGAAATGGTGGAACAGGCCGAGAATGATCCTGCAGCATTAATGAAAAAATCCTGAAAGCAAAGTTTAACCAAACCGAGGACGGAAACCAAGGACGTACACCAAGGACGCATCCAAAGAACCGTCCAAGTAACGTGCCCTTGTTACAGCAGGTTCAAACATGTTC
Source organism: Prochilodus magdalenae (assembly GCA_024036415.1). Classification (NCBI taxonomy): domain Eukaryota; kingdom Metazoa; phylum Chordata; class Actinopteri; order Characiformes; family Prochilodontidae; genus Prochilodus; species Prochilodus magdalenae. Next base: position 100,084 of record JAMWET010007771.1, on the reverse strand, counting down.
TCAGATGAGCTTAGCTGTCAGTCATTGGTGCTGGTTGTGATCACTCCTGTGATACCAGCAAGGATCTGGAATCCAGAGTGGACCTGCGTCTGTCAGCAGTTGTTGTTGTTCACATCTGGGTGAGTCTTTTTCTGCGTGGAGGTCAGTTTAGGAGCGTGATCTGTTCAGACTGATGCCAAATACCGCTCACATTTAAAAGGTCATATGAACAGTCTTACACGGAAACCAGATGTGGTGAGAAAATCTGGTTTGGGTCACTTACCTGCTGTGTGAACGTAGCCTTAGTCCTGATATTCCATGATATCATGATATAGTCCATGATATAATTACTTTTTTTTACTTTTTATTTTGGTAAAATCTGTGTCACAAATGAAACATGCTCACTTTGATATATACTTATATATAGTATATAGTGTAGTATATATCAATTATATTGGATTATTTTTAAAAATATTTTTATTTTTATTTTATTTGCCATATTATATCGCCACTCTCCAGTGAAAAACATGCATCTCCATTTTTGACTATTTTTACTTTTATTTATAATTTGATCACATGACCTGCTGTTTACACTGCATGTGAATTTCCTGATGGATGGACCAACAGAAATGGCCCAAAGATTGCTTGGAAAAAGTCTGGTTCCATTGACTTACATTAGAATTAAATTGCGTTTTGGCCTCTCCTGTAAAGTTGCTATTTTGGAGATACTTGGTTTTCATTGGACAGCAGCGATATATAGTATAGGCTGTTATATAATTAGTATTAAGTAGCATGTTTAGCAACTGCAATAAATGTAAAATAACTTTATTGTGCAAAACAGTTACAGACTGAACAGTATATAGATAAAACTGCGGTGTGTACATGTGATCAGCCAGCAGCATCTCTGTTTCTGTCACGCTATATCTCTCTGAGCACTGCTGGAGTTCAGTAAACATCCCCATCACTCAGGTTTTGAGTAGCAGCAGCTTTTAGCTTTTAGGTTAGAGCAACAGTCCGTGATACCCCACTGCTGAGTGACACAGCTCACCAATGAAGGCGCACCACAGATGGGGCTAAAGGACATACTCTGCTATGCTATGCTAAAGGCTAAATCAAAGCTAAAGTCTATTAATAAGGTCCAGCGGTTTCTTCTGCCTTCCTTGATAACAGTCTGGACTAACAGACTGCAAGAGCTACAGCAGCAGCTGACTGGTTGTGTAGTACTACCCAAAGCTACAGCTCAGACATTCAGGTCAGCAGCTCCCGTGGTTCGATTCAGTCTACAATGGTTGCCTGTTAGAAATGCTGTGTGGTGTCAGTTAGAGATGTCGGTATCCCCAGCACCCAAACTAAAGCAGGATTGGTATGGATGCAGCTTTAAGGCTGGGTAGTGAGAGAACGCTGATGCATGGAAACTAGTTAAACCGATAAAGGCAGCAGGGCAGCACTGCAGCACAAAACTGTGTAAACTATGTCAACTGGAAGGAACCTATAACCTATAGAAAATATAATTAGCTAATGTGCAAGTGACACATTTGAACATTGGAATGTCTGTTTTCAGTAGGTGCATTGTTCCCACCTCTCTCTTTGATCTTTCCCAGGCAAGTCACATCCTTGCCATCTATTTTGGGTCTCCAAATACCAGTAACGTAGTGAACAGTAATTGAATGTGTTGCCATATAATGGGCTACAAATCCTTGAGGAGTCATGCCGCTACACAATAGCTGCAGCAGTTTTCACCAAAGGCCCACGTGTGTCCTGCTGAAGCACAGAGATCAATCAGAACAAGAGCTCATAATAGCTGCCTTGTTAGTGATGGCTCTTTTGCGTTGTGCTGCATTTGCCTTGCACTGATGTTCGGACGTTTCAGGGAGATCCAGGCATCCCTGGAGCGAGAGGGGTTCAGGGAGAGCGTGGGCGACCTGGAGAAAGAGGCTCTTCTGGACCACAAGGCCCACCTGGAGAGAAAGGAGCACCTGGTCCACCTGGTTCGTTAGGATCACAAGGCACCTTTGACCTGCTGGTATGTATTTAAGACTGTCTACAACTGAATAGTGGGGCAAATCAGAAGCTGTAAATATCCCTGGGGAGCGAGTTAATAGTTGCGCCTGTCCAGAATCACCATTTGGTAGCGGTTGTGTGGGGAAATAGCCAATCATGTTTTCTCCTATAGCAACTGAGACATTTCACGAATGAGTTAGCATAGTATTAGTATGAGTGCTTGATGCTTGCGCAATGCTAGGCCTCTGTTGTGACCGTGAAACCGAAGTGTTTCCAAACATGAGAGAACTACATGCTATTTAAAACATCTAAATTGACAAAACTACTTAAGGTGGAACAGAAAATCATAATACGTCTTGTTCAGTCGTGCTATATCTCTGAGCTTCTCTGCTGTGACAATAAACATCCCCATTATTCATAGTTTCAGTGTCCTCAACTTTTTTCCCCACTTGGTTAAAGCAATGGGCCGTGATACCGCACTCCTGAGTGATACAGCTCACCAGTGAAGGCGCACCACAGGCGGGGCTACATTACATACTTCGCTATGCTATGCTAAAGGCTAAATCAGAGCTAAAGGCTATTAATTGTGGTTCCTTCTGCTGCTTCCACAACAGTCTGGACTAACATTAACTCAGACCGCGAGAGCTACTCATTTACATTTACTGTATTCAGCTGACGCTCTTATCCAGAGCGACTTACAAAGTTAATCCTATTACAGGTAGGCCAATGTAGTGTTAGGAGTCTTGCCCATGGACTCTTATTGGCATAGCACAGTATAGTCACTCAGCCCAGGATTCAAACCCCAGTCTCCCACATGTGGTGGTGGCTACTTGGTGGGTAGTGGTGTTATCCGCTGAGCTACACCAACCACCTCAGCACTGTTTGAGTATTACTACTCAAAGCAGCAGCTCAGACATTCAGGTCAGCAGCTCAGAATATAAAAGCTAAACCATTTAAGGTGGAACAGAAAATCAGAATCAGATGCCAGCGAATAAGAAGCTAACTGTGGGGGAAAGGAAGGCTAACCACACATCATCATGCTACTCAAAACAATTACCTAGAACTTTGAAATGTGTAACCTAAGAAAGTCGGTGTAAAACTGTAAACTGTTTATTTATAGCAAGTCAGTTCGGACTTGGAGAAGCAAACTTAGCAACATGGCATACAGCCTGACACTGTACAGATCCCTGTCCTAAGCCCAATATAATAAGAGGTTCCCTGCTGCGTTTGTTGGGACACGTGCAGCATACCCATGAACTTTCCAGAAGAAATAATTGGTATTTCAGCAGAACACACACTTCACACAGCCGTTACCTCAGAGGGATAGTGTGTAATTACTGGAGACTGCCGTCTCTCTCCCCGGCTTTAAAGCGCGAGCTGGGTTTTTGTGTTGTTTGCTAGCCGTAGACTGTGGCTCTGAAGCCTTCGTAAGTCTCCTGCTGCGCTGTATCTGTCAGACACCTCCCACTTCCAATCAAACAGGCTTGCAGCAGGGTCGCACGGGATGGGGGAGGATGCGCTGTGTGTTTGCCATAGTGGGTTCCTAGCGGTGCTTGGTGCTCTGCAGAAATCCGCGCCGACCGCCTCCATATTCGAAGAGAACTATTATGTAACAGCTTAGGAGAGGAAGCATAATGTTTTCAGAACACCGAGATCAGGATGCTAACGTAGCCTGTTAGCAGACGCAGGGATGTGTATTAACTCAGCAGAGAAGGTCTGTCTCATAATGACCTGCTCATACATGACCACAGCCAACCTCAATGGCCACCAAAACGTTCGTTACAGCTCACAATGTGACCATGTGAGTTAATAGGTATTCTATCGCTAATCCAGTTACTAATCCAGTAATTGAGGGTTTTTCATAAAAGAAGAATAATAACTTGATTACAAAATATTTAATTGAGGAAAAAAAGACAAACTAGGAGCCCTTGAGGAGGTTAAGAAGACTTTGATTATTAAGACTTTATTGCAGGTGAAGGCCCCCCAGTCTGAATAGGGTATAGGTAAGGGCAGCTAGAATCATTTCTATTGCTGTGGTGTACCACAGGGGTGGATGTTGGGGCCACTTTGGATTTTGTGTGATGACTTTGGTTTATTAGTCCATTTAAAAATACAACAACAGTAACAAAGCATGCTTATCTGTGGAGCTAGTCGTCTTAAATTGGGTTAACTCGGGTGTGGTAGCTGCTGTGTGTGCATTTACATTTCTGGCATTTAGCTGACGCTCTTATCCAGAGCGACTTACAAGGTTAACCACATTACAGGTAGGCCAGTGTAGTGTTAGGAGTCTTGCCCAAGGACTCTTATTGGTATAGCTTAGCATAGTCACCCCCACTGAGATTCGAACCCCAGTCTCCCACGTGGGGTGGTGGCTACTTGGTGGGTAGTGGTGTTATCCGCCGAGCTACACCAACCACAGTGTGTGCACACTAGCTTATCATAAAGTTACAGGTTACATGCTCAACCTGGCAGGTCGTGCGAGCTATCTGAATTTAACCATGAGAATGACACCAAAAAAGGTAAACATGTTAAACAAATATGACAGACCATCAAAACAATGTGGCAAAAGAGGAAAATATGTTGAAATGGTCACAGAAATGGAGGGAATTTGGGTGAAAAAGTTTGATAAAGTACTTTATGACTCTACTTTACGAAAATTCCATTATAATGGTACTCCCCCTGGTGGTTGGAGAAATTCTGTTAATCAACATGCGAACCCCTACCGTACTTTTTGGGATTGCTCAGTTATTAAAGATGACTGTATAGAGATACATAAAGCCCTACAAGACCCCTAGACAGCAAATATTTAGGGTATACACCCCAGGACCTGTTTAAAAAAGATAAATATTTAAAGAATATTATACTGGCTGCTGCTAAAAAAGCCATGACTAGGAAATCACAGGAGAGCTCAACTTTAAATGCATGCATGGAAATGACGATAGATATCTACGAAATGGAGACGATCACAGCATCTGTTAACTTTAAAATGAAAAAATTTGACTCGTATTGTGAAAATTAACTATATAATGCCCCGTAGACGTGATTTTAGTTTGACCAATTGAAGCCTATTGTCAAGACTAGATCTCTCCCTGCCTGTATATAGTTATTATGTGTTATGGTTGTTATTGTATTGCTTGTGTTTGTTTTTTTGTTTGTTTGTTTTTGTTTCCATTTGCTTTTTTTTTGTTTTTGTTTTGTTTTATTTCCTCCTTGCTCTTTCTTTACCCCTTTTTCTTGTGTACTGGCGGTGTCTGAGATGTATCCCTATGTGATATTCTTTGGTATATGCTGAATGGCAACAATAAAAAATAAATATTAAAAATATATATGAAAAAAGAGGAATTTTGATGCAATAAATAAGAGTCTAAATAAAGTACAGCCTTTACGTTGGGAGCTGCCGACAGTACTGCTGCCCTCCAAATGGACGCCACCTTATATGAAAGTCTTCAGCGTGTGGAGAAGGCTATCAGAAGTAACATGTCACTGTCTTGTTTTAAGCAAGTTGTTTTGTTTTCTCCAAACACACGTCTCTACAGATGATCAGCGTGCTACACGAGATGGCATTCAAACGGCTGATTAGAATGCTGTTACATGCCATTCAGTCCTTTATCTCTGAAGGCAGTGCCGTCCCCGCTATGAATAAAACATGCATTATCACAATTTTGTAATTGCTTTTCCTTAATCTGTGGCACATGTTGTGCTGATGTTTGTGTACCCACTCTTTGTTTCGTCTGCAGAGTGATCCCACCACCATGGAGGAAATTAAAACGTTCATCCGAAATGAAGTGCTGCGCGTCTTTGAAGGTACATCTGCCGTCACCGAGACGCCCTTCTGGGGGGATTTATCCTCCAGTGGTTGATTAGTTTCTTTGACTTTCGTCGCTCTTTCTTAGCATGTGTGCAGATATTTGTCAACATTAGTTTAACAGGAAATTAAGTCGCGCCCCCTGCGGCTTCAGGACAGCGGTGGAGGACTAATGCGGTTATTTTAACACCACCTTGCTCACCACTGCTGTTACTCATATTGTGAACGGTGCTCTTTTTTTTTTGCAGAGAGGTTGTCGAGTAGCGCCATGCTGCAGAAGACCCCAGCCGCCATATTGGCTGCACATGGTCGTCAGGGTCCCCCGGGACCGCCTGGTAACGATGGCTCCCCAGGACCCCCTGGAGAGCCAGGACCTCCAGGCCCTCAAGGTAGGAGCCAAAGACTATCAGACTGAAGCTGTCTGCTTCCCTGGCAGCTAACACTGGACAATTTCATACATCTTGTCACATGAGTGCTCCTAAAAGCTGAGATCGTATTTATTGTAATGGTGTTCCACAAGGATAGGTATTGGGGTTCCTTTGGTTTCCCCACGATCCTTGTGATTTATTAAGCTCTGTTCAGACAGGATTACTGTTACATGGGGAAGTGGGGCAATGTCAATTTGACTGGTGTTTCTCAGGGATTTCAGTCCCATTCAAATGTACCATGTCATTGTGTTTCACTCCTGCATCAGCTTCTGCCACCTTTCCCATAAAACAAGCAGTAGCAATAACCTTGGATATTTCCAAGACTTCACAATGGTGAAGCATTATAATGGTAGCATTAAATAATCCAAAAGTACCAGCAGAAATAACCTCAGACTATATTAATTGTGTGAATCATGTCAGTAGACACTCTATCATCTTTTGTGGAAAAGGAGTTTCCTAAATATGGAGGCTTAAAGAACTGTTTACTCTTGTTCTCTGTGGCTGAAGTCAAGTAATGCCACCTTCCTATCTCGTGTACAACTGAAATGTAAAGATTACAGCAGACCAGTTTTATTTGACTGTTTGCTGTGACTTTCCAAGCAAAAGTGATGCTAATGACGCACTGAATTCACTAATGACAGTAAGAGTATGGTTGTGGTAAACAGAATAACAGCTAAAGGTAAAGCTTTGACATTTTCTGCTCCTTCCAACACATCTGGAGACTTTGGCTTGAAACACGTCCCCAAAAACAAACAACTCTCACCCCAGACTGTAATATCAGAACACAACCTATAGAGAACCAACAGAACTTAATTAGGGTCTTTGGGTTAGCTCTTCAGCGTTCACCGCTTAACACAACCACCGGTTAACACAACCAGTCACACAGCAGCTCTTCAGCACAGCGTTATTAATTCATACCGGTTAGTACGGTCATCCATACACCAGCTCTTCAGCACAGCGTTATTAATTCATACCGGTTAGTACGGTCATCCGCGCACCAGCTCTTCAGCACAGCGTTATTAATTCATACCGGTTAGTACGGTCATCCACACAGCAGCTCTTCAGCACAGCGCTATTAATTCATACCGGTTAGTACGGTCATCCGCGCACCAGCTCTTCAGCACAGCGCTATTAATTCATACCGGTTAGTACGGTCACCCGCACAGCATACCGCTTAGTACGGTCAGCACAGCAGCTCTTCTTTCAGCACAGCGCTATTAATTCATCAGCAGTACAGTCATCCACACACCATTTTAATTTAATACCGGGTTAGTACGGTTATCCATACCGGTTTACAGGTCAGCACAGCAGCTCTTCAGCACAGCGCTATTAATTCATACCGGTTAGTACGGTCATCCGCACAGCAGCTCTTCAGCACAGCGTTATTAATTCATACCGGTTAGTACGGTCACCCGCACAGCAGCTCTTCAGCACAGTGCTATTAATTCATACCGGTTAGTACGGTCATCCATACACCAGCTCTTCAGCACAGCGTTATTAATTCATACCGGTTAGTACGGTCATCCGCGCACCAGCTCTTCAGCACAGCGCTATTAATTCATACCGGTTAGTACGGTCACCCGCACACCAGCTCTTCAGCACAGCGCTATCAATTCATACCGGTTAGTACGGTCACCCGCACACCAGCTCTTCAGCACAGCGTTATTAATTCATACCGGTTAGTACGGTCACCCGCACACCAGCTCTTCAGCACAATGTTATTAATTCATACCGGTTAGTACGGTCATCCACACAGCAGCTCTTTAGCACAGCGTTATTAAGCACCGGTTAGCAGTCATCCATACACCAGCTCTTAAGCACAGCGTTATTAATTCATACCGGTTAGTACGGTCACCCGCACACCAGCTCTTCAGCACAGCGTTATTAATTCATACCGGTTAGTACGGTCACCCGCACACCAGCTCTTCAGCACAGCGTTATTAATTCATACCGGTTAGTACGGTCACCCGCACAGCAGCTCTTCAGCACAGCGTTATTAATTCATACCGGTTAGTACGGTCACCCGCACACCAGCTCTTCAGCACAGCGTTATTAATTCATACCGGTTAGTACGGTCACCCGCACACCAGCTCTTCAGCACAGCGCTACTAATTCATACCGGTTAGTACGGTCATCCACACAGCAGCTCTTCAGCACAGCGCTATTAATTCATACCGGTTAGTACAGTCATCCATACACCAGCTCTTCAGCACAGCGCTATCAATTCAAACCGGTTAGTACGGTCACCCGCGCACCAGCTCTTCAGCACAGCGTTATTAATTCATACCGGTTAGTACGGTCATCCGCACAGCAGCTCTTCAGCACAGCGCTATTAATGCTGGTTAGTACAGTCATCCACACACCAGCTCTTCAGCACAGCGTTATTAATTCATACCGGTTAGTGCGGTCGCCCGCACACCAGCTCTTCAGCACAGCGCTATTAATTCATACCGGTTAGTACGGTCATCCACACAGCAGCTCTTCAGCACAGCGCTATTAATTCATACCGGTTAGTACGGTCATCCACACAGCAGCTCTTCAGCACAGCGCTATTAATTCATACCGGTTAGTACAGTCATCCACACACCAGCTCTTTAGCACAGCGTTATTAATTCATACCGGTTAGTACGGTCACTCGCACACCAGCTCTTCAGCACAGTGTTATTAATTCATACCGGTTAGTACGGTCATCCACACAGCAGCTCTTCAGCACAGCGCTATTAATTCATACCGGTTAGTACGGTCATCCATACACCAGCTCTTCAGCACAGCGTTATTAATTCATACCGGTTAGTACGGTCATCCACACAGCAGCTCTTCAGCACAGCGCTATTAATTCATACCGGTTAGTACAGTCATCCATACACCAGCTCTTAAGCACAGCGTTATTACTTCATACCGGTTAGTACGGTCACCCGCGCACCAGCTCTTCAGCACAGCGTTATTAATTCATACCGGTTAGTACGGTCATCCGCGCACCAGCTCTTCAGCACAGCGTTATTAATTCATACCGGTTAGTACCGTCACCCGCACAGCAGCTCTTCAGCACAGCGTTATTAATTCATACCGGTTAGTACGGTCACCCGCACACCAGCTCTTCAGCACAGCGTTATTAATTCATACCGGTTAGTACGGTCACCCGCACACCAGCTCTTCAGCACAGCGCTACTAATTCATACCGGTTAGTACGGTCACCCGCGCACCAGCTCTTCAGCACAGCGTTATTAATTCATACCGGTTAGTACGGTCATCCGCACACCAGCTCTTCAGCACAGCGCTATTAATGCTGGTTAGTACAGTCATCCACACACCAGCTCTTCAGCACAGCGTTATTAATTCATACCGGTTAGTGCGGTCGCCCGCACACCAGCTCTTCAGCACAGCGTTATTAATTCATACCGGTTAGTGTGCTAGGAAAACAGAGGACATTTTAACTTTCTCTCTTCTGCTGTTCTTGTCTCTGTGGGACATGGGATGGTTTTCCCCTTAAAAGGAGCGTAGTGAAGAGATCCAACTCTGGATGACGTTTTGCTGATCCGATCTATACCGTGATTTCTCACCCTGTGTGAATCATAAACAGCAGGTGTCCTGTTGTAAACTGGCATTACCACCTCTTAATGGAAAACTAACTCCATCCAAATAGGACTTTAGTCAGGGAGTCCTGCTTATCTGAAGACTGACGGACAGACCGGTAACACCGTGTGCTCATGTGTGGGGGAGAGAGACCAAGAGAGTGAAAGTGAGTGAGAGAGAGACATGCTGTTCTGGCAGCCTCTACCTCCTGTTATTCTTCACGACTAGTCGACACTGGGCTCGCTCAGCTAGAGGCAGAAAGGAGTTTCCAGCTGAACCGATCGACTGAGGAGAAAGAAGCGATCAAGCTCCTAAAAGAGTCGGGTGCCGAGCCGAGGCTAAAACAGTTTTCTCTCCGAGGTCTCAGGGAATCCGTCAGAGGGCATCTGAAGGAACTGACTGGAGCTGTGCTGTAAAGGATTCACAGGTGTTTTTCTCTCGGTAGCTACATTTATCAGCACGGTCCGAAGGCCAGCCAAACAGCTGAGAGTGTCACGGAGCGGTTAAAGGGACCGTATGAAGACAAATGACGAAGTGGCTGAGAATAAGGGAACGCGCTATCGGAGTGGACAGAGAAAGAGAGAGCGAGAAAGCATGAAGTGAAGTAACAGAGCCCAGCGATATCTCACTCTGGAACAAAACCTTGTGAAACAGAAAAAATAAAAACAAAATGAAAGAAAGAGAGAGAGAAATAAAGGTGGTGGTCGTTCATCAAATCTGTCGACGGCTCCCCCAACCTTTCTCATCAGTTAGGATTTACTGCTTCGGCTTCTCTCCTCTGTCTGAATTACGGAGGGCCTGTCCCGCATTAACAGAGAAGGAGGACAGACACAGACCTCTCTTTCACAGCGCTCCATGGTGTACAATTAGTGCTAGAGGGGATTGCACAAGCTTCCTGAGGAGGAATCCACAGATTTGTCAGAACCTCTCATCGTTCATTCACCGAGATAAACAGAGTGTGAATATCGCCTTGCAGTGCACAGTAACGGATTGTAAGGGATCGGGAGAGGCTGGAAAATGGCCATATAAAATGAATTGTATGATGTTCGGTACATAAAACTGCACAAATGAGTAAATAAAACACAGAGAGTGTAGGATACGGGCCCTTCAGGGCGTCCTTTACCGAGAACTGCACACTGAAATGCAGGAATAAGGTTTATTTACTGAATTTAATTCATTGCTAAAACATAAAACTGCCATAACTTCTGCTCAGGCCTCGTTTTTTACTTCTTCCTCTATTACATGGAAATTGTGCACTACAGTGAGCAGGAAAATGCCACATGACGTGCGTTCTCTGTAGAGGATGTGTTACCTGCTCTCACCAGGGAAAAATGGGATTTGAATAAAGCACCTGAGTCAGCTAATGAACTTATTAAAGAGGAAATACACCAGTATTAAAAAATTCGGCCCAGTTAAATCGCTGGGATGTAGACCAAGTCGTCTGAATTGTGCACAGTGGTGGTGATGGGAACCAGATGTCTGCCTCTAAAAGCTCCCATCTAAAGTTATTAGATGAAATGGTTATGAATGTGCTGCCTGATTCCTGACACTTTGTGTTATGATTGTGTTGAGATGCATTTTTGAGCTACACTGTCCTTTTAAAAATCCATCTGTGGTGGAGAGATATGTGCAGCCACAACAATCCAGAAAGAAAACCTCTTTTTTTCGGATTTTCCTCCATTTTACCATCGTCAGTTGTCCATATATGAAGTCAGAAGGTGGTTATTTAAAGGCTAGACACTATAATGACAAAAGTATTGGGACACCTATACATTATACCTACAGTAGCTTTTATGACATCCCATTCTGAATCCATACGGAGTTGGTCCCCCAGCTATAACAGCTTCAAATCGTCTGGAAAAGCTTTCCACAAGATTTTCCAGTGTGTCGGTGGGAATTGTTGCCCACCGTTCATCCAGAAAAGCATTTGTGAGGTCTGAAACTGAAGCTGTCTCCGTTCTAGGTCATCCCAAAGGTGTTGAGGTCAGGGTTGTGTGTTCTTCCACACAGGAGCCAGGCTGAATGGACTTTAATGGGACACTGCACCAGTGGTAGAGCTTTACACCACTCCAGCTGAAACCCAGAATTGTGCTCGGTGATGTAAGGCTTGCATGGAGCTGCTTGGCCATTAAGCTTCCGGTGCACAGTTTCTTTAATGCCAGAGGAGGTTTGGATTGGAGCTCTGAGGTTATTCAGTCCTGGAGGCTGCCACAGCGCTCGACCGACCCCGCTCTGTCACTCTATGTGCTGCTTGATTTTATACACACTGAATGAATCAACCGAATTCCCTGACTAAGAGGTGTGTCCCAATACTTTTGTCCATATAGTTTAAGTGTTAGGGCTTTATTCAACATCGCAGCGCCGGCTTCTCATCACCACCCTCTCAGCCATCAACCATTTCACACCAAGCGCACTCTGAATGACCGTCTACATCTCAGAAAATTCTGACCAGGAGTATATGAAGCCCTGTTCTCCTGCATTCCTCCAAAAGAACCCTTGTAAGGATGGAGACTAGTTGTCTAGTAACGCAGCCCTGAAGCGTAGACCGATAGCGCTCTGATTCAGCGACTTCATGAATTTCTAATTTGTTTGATATGCTCCTCTAGCATTACGCGGCTAACCGTTGGAGGAATAATCAGGGCAGGAGAAGGAGGAAAACAAGCAGAAAGTGTAGGTCCACAGAAGAAGTGGAGTCTCTCGGTAAATCAGTCATTTCAGAACTTTTTTAATTTGAGCGTTGTTGACTTCTAACTTTGGGGAGTGTAATATTTCCTCATTATTTCTCGTCACCCTTCGCCGGCGCCGGTCCTCCCTTGGAATATCCAATTTGGCCTTTAATGTGGAATGTGCCAAAACGAATGTTTTTATGGAGAAAAATATCCCCGCCGCCCTGGTCTCTCTGACTTCCTCTCTCTCGCATCCAGAGCGCTCCGATTTGCCCCAGGTCAGTTTTTTTAAGCGAGCCCGCTCGCACGAAGCACCTGCCGGCCACTGAAGGTGCTGTCAGTGTAATAGTGCTTTCCAGTCAAATGCTGAAAAGCTGTTTTGGATTTCTCCTGTCCGCCTAATGCACCCTTTGGTTTCCTGCCCCTTGGTTTCGGTTGTGCTGTTTTGGAAAGCTGCTGCCTTTTCTCTGGGGTTTTATTTGAGACTGATATGAATATCAGTATATATGTGGGTATATTTGCAGCATGTGTTCTACTCATGTTGTTGTATATTTTAATGCTTATGTATTGTGGGTTTTGTTATTCGTTTCTGGGACTCGTTTGAGGATTTTATAATCTCTTTTAATACTTTTAATACTCTGTGATCTTTCTCCTTATGTTTTCATTTGCTTTATTAAAGTACGTCTCGTTTATGATCTGAACTTTTAACTACATGGGTCATTTCTGACTTTTGCTCTGCATGACAAGAACATATCAGACGTATGTACCTGCAGTGTTTCCGGGAATGGGATTTCATGAGCTACAGTGCAGCAGGCTTAGTTTCCGTCATGCTATTATATAAAGTCAGTAAGCTGGTGACAGCAGCCGTATCAGATAATCAGACTATAGAGGATTATATTGTCGCTGTCCAATGAAAAACATGTATCTCCATTTTTGTTGATTTTTACATTTATGCCTCATTGGATCACATGAGCTGCTCTTTACATTGTGTGGAAATTTAATGAAGAATGAACCAACAGAAATGGCCCAAAACTGCTTGGAATATAAACCAGAGTGTTTCCACAGGTGGGTCTTCCCTGTATCTGCATTCACCGGCCATTCACTGGTTACTGATTTCAGCCCCCCATGCTTGAGAGCACTTCAGACCACTGATGAAGAAGCTGGCCGGTGATGAAGGGATACAGGGTGCCTTACAGAAACTGTGCCTTGACTCAGCCAGTCACATATTTATCTTCCCGCAAATCCATTTTTTGATGTTTCCACAGCCAAATTTCACACCTCACAGCTAGACTTGCCTCCTCCACCGGACACTGTGGCTGGGACTGAACATACGGCCTGTAAAATCAGGGGGGAGTGTTATGGGAGAACTGCCTGCATGAGGAACCGTTCCTGACACAGCATGCCTGCTCCACACTGAGCAGGCACAGCTGTTCTGTAGATACAGCTAACCTTAATTAACTGTAACTTAGACCGATAGTAATCTGCCCTCCGCTCAGGACACGGTGGAACACAGAACGTCACAACAGAAACGAAGGATTATACACTCACAGCAGCCTCTCCCATTCAGCAGGAACGCCAGCGTTCTTAAACTGAACACTAAAATACTGCTGTTAATACAATCACTTCTCCTGCTAATGATTATATACCAGTAATAATGATTATATAATAAATAATGAAGGTTATATAATAATAATAATAATGATTATATAATAAATAATGAAGGTTATATAATAATAATAATGAGTATATAATAAATAATACAAGTTATATAATAATAAAGATTATATACTAATAATAATGATTATATACTAAATAATAAAGATTATATACTAAATAATCAAGATTATATACAAATTAATAATAAAGATTATATACTAAATAATCAAGATTATGTTATTAATGATGATTATTTACTAATAATGAGTATAAACTAATAAAGATTATATATTGATGATGATTATAAACTATTAAAAAAAAATACATTAATAATGATGATTATATACTACTAATAAAGATTATATACTAATAATTATGATTATATACTAAATAATAATAAAGATTATATACTAAATAATAAAGATTGTTATTAATAATGATTATATACTAATAATGAGTATATACTACTAATAAAGATTATATATTAACAATGATGATTATATACTAATAATAAAGATTACATATTAATAATGATTATATATATATATATGTATATATATATATATATATATATATATATATATATATATATATATCTATATATATATATATATATATATTAATTGATTATATGATGATTATATATATTATATATTAATAATAATGCGTAATGATTGCTCTTATTGGCGTAGTGATACTAATAAACATGGATTACTGCCTTAATAATTCTGCTGGTGTTACAGACACATTGGTATCTGTCATCCCGACCTTTGGTGTAAAGTGATCCCGGTTTTAACTTTGAAGTCTTCTTCTCAGCTTGAGGTTCCAATAAACCCAACTGTGTTTAATATTATCCCATGCTTTTATATTTGGCTCATGCAGATTAATGCAGTGAGTCTCGTTACACTGGAAGTCAGTGAAGCTTCACCTTCCACTCCAGTCATGATAGCGGGAAGCTTTGGTGATGAGAAACAGGATCTACAGCACCTGGAATAACATCAAACGACTGGTTTCAGTTCCTCCCTTCAGATAATCTAACATAGCATGATGCTCTGAGAACACCAGCAGCAGCTTCTGTGTTGGATGTGTGCGTCTCCTTTTCTCCGTGAGGAGCTTCTTGAACAAGCTACATCTCCTTTCAGACCTCCATAGCGTTGGGGAGGTGTCTCTCACAGTGTAAGGATGGACAGAAACCCCTGAGGATGTTCTCAGATCTGGAGCAGGAGTGGAGCTTGATCTCACTCTCTCAGAGATGAAAGTTTTTTTAATGATGGAGACGTTTTGGTGGTCTTTCAGGTGGTTGTTAGGAATCCCGATTACGCAGTAGCTTCTAATCAGTGTTTCTTTGACTTTGCTCGTCCTCATACAAGTGGACTTCATACTGAATCTCTTCTGAAACTTCTCAAACAATGAACAAACTGTACTGCATTGCCCCCTGCCTCAGCCTGCAGCACTGCAGAGTGTAATGAGACTCGCCAGAGAGTATATGCGCCCACGGGGAGCCGTGATAAGAGTCCAAAGGTACAGTGCTACTCCTCCCGTGGAATGCCATGTCTTCCCCTGAATGCGTCTTAAGCACAGGCACGTACTTGGTGTGTTTGTATGTGTACCGTCATAGAGTAGCGACACTGAATGATGGCGTGACTTTCCCCTAGAGGTGGTTCTGCGTTCACAGGCCTCCCGTTCTCTCTCTCTCTCTCTGTAGACGTTCTCTCTTGTAGTCTGGGCTGTTGCTCCTGAAGGATTGCGGTTTGTGATATTAGTGTCTGCAGAGATGCTTGTAGTTGGAAGCAGCAGCACTGGATAGACAGCTGCTATGCGTGTATTCGGATATGTGGGAATTGCAGTCTTCCGCATGCTTTGACTGACTTCATCTAGAGACATTCGGGGAAGTATGAGTCCGAGTCTGTCTTAGTGCTCCAGTCTGCATTTGCATTCGCTGTGTGTTCTTATTTGTGTTTGTTTGTTTGTTTTGCCTGGTCGGTTTGTTCATTTCTGTGTGCTCAGCATTGCTTCCGAAACACCGTCTTGGTCACACGTGGATGTTTGCTGCCAAAATAGATGCCACAGTTTTTCATCTTCAGAGGAGTCCCTGTATGAACAGTTCTGTGGGTGAGAATTCGCTGCTATACTGACATAAACGTGCCATATGTCAAAATGTCCAACTTTATCCAGTCATATAACAACATGTCACAATCCAGCTGCTTTCACACCACTCCCTTTGATAATGCTAGACCTTTAGGTAGTCTCGCATATCGTCGCTGTCCAAAGAAAAACAAGTATCTCCAAAATGGCAACTTTACAGGAGAGGCCAAAAACCTCATTAACCTTTAATGGAAGTCAATGGAACCAGACATCCTTTCAAACAGTTTTGAGCCATTTCAGTTGGTCCATTCATCATGAGATTCTTACGCAATGTAAACAGCAGCTGGTGTGTTCAAATGATGCATAAAAGTAAAAATGGACAAAAGTGGAGATACATGTTTTTCATTGGACAGTGACGATATATATAACAAGGCTAAAAACATCCCACTACTGCAGGAAAAGGAAATCCAAATGACGCACACAACGACCAATCACAAGCCTGAATTAGGCATGCTGTATAAAAGCAGGCAGGTCAGGACCTAAACAGTCCATTGGGAAACAGAAGTATACGAGGGCTGGCACATTAGTAGCTGAGTTAGCTGTTAGCTAGGCTGAACTAAGCTAGAGCAGCAAAACTTTGAATCCCATCATTCCAGCACGATTACACAGAGGGACGTCTATGTGGAAGTAAGAATAGCCAATCAGAATGCAGCTGGTAAAATCCTGACAGCGTGGGTCGGGTAAACAAACTAGACATCAGACTCTTCTTCTACATGTGGGCCGAGCATCTGGGGCTGTACTGTTCACTAGGTGAACCTCAGACCAGCGTAAAACCATACCCTGAAATAGCAAAGTAGCTGCTGTACATACAGGGGTTGGACGATGAAACTGAAACACCTGGTTTTAGACCACAGTCATTTATTAGTATGGTGTAGGGCCTCCTTTTGCGGCCAATACAGCGTCAGTTCATCTTAGGAATGACATATACTGCGTCCTGCACAGTGGTCAGAGGGAGTTTAAGCCATTCTTCTTGCAGGATAGTGGCCAGGTCACTACGTGATGCTGGTGGAGGATCGTCCTTCTTGGTGGTATGCTGACATTACCCTGGATACCGTGGCTCTTGATACATCACAAAGACTTGCTGTCTTGGTCACAGATGCGCCAGCAAGACGTGCACCAACAATCTGTCCTCTTTTGAACTCTGGTATGTCCCATAATGCTGTGTGCATTGCAGTATTTTGAGCAGAACTGTGCTCTTACCTGCTAACTGAACCTTCACACTCTGCTCTTACTGGTGCAATGTGCAGTTAATGAAGATTGGCCACCAGGCTGGTCCAATTTAGCCATGAGACCTCCCACACTGAAATGACAGGTGTTTCAGTTTCATTGTCCAACCCCTGTATATATCCATAACACCGTCAGCCTATGACGTCGGATATGACATGTCTATGGCATGGTTATGTCAGTCTTATGTAGCTGTGTTCAGATACCATCATGGTTCTTTTGGGGAGGGGTTTCCCTTTATAGTGCCCACCCAGACAGACTGCATTGCCTTCCTGAGGCAGAATGTGAACACTGTTGGAGTTTCTAAATGTACCGTTCGCTGCCCAGACGGTTCACACTACCAGGGAAAGATGCTACGCAGGTCTGCAGTAGCAACACCCAGTTCTTTTCAGGGAGGTTGAATGAAATGGTTGTGTAACAGTGCACTGTAACTGCTTCTGGTACATGAAGGCACACAAGCTGGAGCAGCGTAAATATTATAGAAAGAAATAAGATCAAGTTTATGATATGGGCCTTTTGCAGAGTTCACTAGAAGCTGTTAAGAGAGAGAGGAATACGGAATACAGGAGACTTCTTCAGTGGGAACACTTCACCCCAGGGAACGCTGACTTTGCTAATAATGGAAGAAGGCAAGCAGGATCCGCTGTCACGCAAATGAGACCGTGCTAACCGTCCCCACTAGGTTTTATTCATTTTCAGCATAATTAGAATTTAGGGGTGAAGTGTTCTTAGGGAAGTGCTGGGTATCACTAATGAGCTTATAGGATTTTACTCCTTTAGCTTATAATTAGGGCCTGCTCAGTTTGAAAAGCGTGTCACGTATACAGAGAGTGATGTCAGGTTAATATACAGAGTGCCTAATGATATCAGCTCGTCGATGTGCTAATCAGTCTTTAAGTCAGCAGTAGTCATATGTGCCAGTAAGGCCGTCGCTGGACAAGCTGCATGTTGGTGTTGGTTTTCTAAGTGTAAATAAGTTACAGGGAGAGCACACCTCAGCACAGTAAACACTGGGGGGATAAATAAACAAACACGTCGCCTCTATAAAGCTCTGTATCCTGGAGATTTGTTTATTAAAAGTGCAGTTATTAAGATTTTATCTTTAAAATGTTCCTAAATGAAGTAAAATCTCCAACATTAACAGTTTTGGCTTCATGTTGACATCTGCAATGTGTGGTGCTGCAGGTAGGTCGTATGCTACTGGTAGTTAGCATGCTAACCAGCTAGCCCCGGCCCATCCTGTGTTGTAATACCACTTTGCACCTGAAGAGGCGATAGTGAGTCACTGTGGGAGTGGGATCAGTCCAACATGATGCCCCGACCCCGTATTCTAACCTCGTATCAGTCACGTTGAAGATGCTGCTGCTCCCGGTTAGGTCATTTAAGGGCAGGTGGAGAATTAAAGGAGCAGTAAACCCAACTAAGGCCCAAGCTCCTGGTGAGAGACCACTGTCGTCACCGCTTCCACGTTCAGGAGCAAGCGTAATTGTTATGAAAGTGATGTAAACAGAAGTAGAAGGAGCGTTAGCAGTGGCGCTGCTATTCACACGCTCTTGGAGAGGAAAGGGAGAACGTTTGATGTGACGAGGAAGGAGGAGGAGGAGGGGCTGGTCATTTCCTGGTGATATGCTGCCCCCTACTGTTTGGGGTATGACTTTGACAGGTTGCTTCATCTTACAAACGGCTCCTTTAAACTCAGATAATAAATAGGAACTGCCGTGGTGTGTCTGTGGGTGTGGCCTGTAGAGGATGTGTTCACATATTTCCACATAGAAAACCAACAACATACGTCTGAAACTGACGGATCGAGTTCAAAAGGTGTTGGTATAAGACCGTATGACTGTCGCTGTTTATAGCCAGCCGATACATCAGTCAGCCTTCTTAAAACCCAGAGCTGAAGACTGTTTAGACTACACGTGTGAGCCACTGTCCTGTATCTGATTACTGAAACTGGGTGCTCTGTGTTTGTGTGCAGGTTACCGAGGACAGAAAGGGGAGCGGGGTCAGCTAGGGTTGGGGATTCCAGGATCTCCAGGCCCTTCAGGCCCTACAGGTACACGCTTCCTTCCAAAAGCCAAGTTTATCTGACAGACCGAAGCTGCATGCAACCCAGACAGTGTCTGATGAAACACGCCTGCCGGTATTTCACACAAACACCTTCCAGAAGACGCCTGATGTCAGTGACTTCACATGTTGTTTAAACGCTCGGGTCCGTGACGACTCCTAACAAAACTAACGAGCGTGGAAGCTTTTGAGGCGTCTCTTGGAGCTCAGCAAAGTAAGCACAGGGAATCTGTAATCATGAGCCGCTGCTAAAGCGGCTGGTAAATAACTGTTTTTTTTTTTTTTTGCGTTTTCATGTCTTGATTTAAAGCGTCCTGATTCGAGAACTGTTTCACTGAGACGTTGGAATTCAAACATTAGAGCTCGTCCTGACACGCTAACGCCAAGCTATTCACTGACTATGTCTAAACACACTAATTAAAGGGAAGACTGTCGATGGAGGAACCTAAACCAGCACATGTAAATGTATTTACTGACTGCATCGACATCAGCCTGTCAGCAGACCAGTTCCTTTTGAAGAGCTGGGTTAAATTTAGCTGTTCTAGAACCAGATTTTCTATGAACGATGTTTCAGTATATGAACACGATGGCCTTTTACACTTCAGAGATGTTTAAACTTTTATATTTACTTTGCTTAGTTTAATTTCAGGACATGCACATTCACAAAACGTTACTGCACCACTTTCTAGATCATCTCAGTGAGTGTTATAAACCTCAACAAGGGAACGGTTAGATTAGTTAGAATTTTTAAACTTTTCAAAAATGTTAAATAATTTTTTTAATGTTTCTAATTCTAAAAATGGCATAAAACAACAAATTAAATGTTGAAACTGAGCAATCTTACTGGTTTCTGAAAAATAATTTCAAAATTAAGTCGATGCCGGCAACAGGTGTAAAACAAGTTGGCCCAGTAGAAGCAAAAGACACCTGGTACATCTCACAGCTAATTACATTTACAATGAGGCATTTAGCTGACGCTCTTATCCAGAGCGACTTACTAGGTTATTCGTTTTACAGGTAGGCCAGTGCAGTGTTAGGAGTCCTGCCCAGGGACTCTTATTGGTGTAGCACAGCATTTGCTACCTAGACTGAGATTCAGACCCGTCTCCCATATGGGGTGGTAGCTCCCTGGTGGGTAGAGATGTTAACCACTGAGCTACACCATCACCAGTTAGGTTAATTAGTAGCAGGTCAGTGACGAGACTGGATATAAAGGGCCTCCTAAAGAGGCGGAGTCTATCAGAAGTAATGATGGGGCGGGGTCACCACTTTGTGAAAGACTATACCGGCCAGCAATAGTGTTAATGTAACACAGCAAAGACCCTGGAGATGGTCATCATCTACACCACATCCTATCAATTATAGATCCAGAGAATCCGGAGAACCTCTGTACACATGGGACAAGAACCTGAACCAGTACTGGATGGTCGTGATCTTTAGGCCCCTAGACGTCACTGCATGGGAGTCGCTGCATGGGAGTCGCTGCATGGGAGTCGCTGCATGGGCTCAGGAACACTTCCCAAACACAGTGTAGCCACCCACCAGCTACATCTCCTTATGTCACATGATGCTACCAACTAGAAACGTGAAGACTCGTGAAGCCGTGTCGCTCTTCATCATTTCAGTTAGCAGAAACTGAATAAACCGCATTCTGTCTCTTCATTGCCTCCCCAGGTCCACCGGGAATAGGCGTCCCCGGACCCCCAGGGCCTGAGGGAAGATGCAACCCCTCTGACTGTTTCCACACATACCACGGCCACCGGGATGCCTAGAGCCCGCACTGTCCTTCTGCAGCCCAACTCCAGGGAGGATACGCAAACAGCAAACCTTCCTCAGACCTCTATAAACCATGCACTGACGCAGCGGGAGGAGGTACGACCACCTCGAGCGTTTCACCAAATCACTAGACCCTCTTTCGCATTTCACACAAATGCATTTGCTTGGTAACCAGTGCAACACCACAGCTGTAACGTTCTGTTTATTTATTCATTCGTTTCGTTTTCCTGTGCGCGACCAAAGCATTCCGTATTTACTCGTTCACTGGTTTTTCAGGAGTGCAGGATGTATAAGCTAGGTCAAACTAAACTCTTATTTACCTCAGCTTTCTTTTTCGTCCAGCTGAGATGGTATTTTTTTTGATGGAGCTATGCAATCTTAAAAAGAGCATGAGTATAGTAATGAGTACTGTGTAAATACTGTAGTGTGAGTATCAAGGTCTCCTGTTTTTATTTTTGTTCAGTTGTTTTTGTTTATTTTTTGGAAGGTGTAGTTTAAAACTGCAGGACACATCCTTTACATGGGGAAGGGCGCTGCTGAAGTCTCATTCTGATTATTCAAGATGTTCTAGCACTGTTCATTTAACGTATGGTCAATATGACTATGACAGATCAGCCAGTCAAAGCCGGTCGCTCATTAATTTGCTTCATGTGTGGATGTGGTGATCCATTTTCACAGTACGGGACCCGAGATTGCTGGGGGCATGTTGTGTACAGAGTGCATATAGTCGCTGTCCAGAGAAAAACAGGCGTCTCCAGATTGGTACACGGTCGGGGGCAGAAACATCCTTTCTTTTAAATGTCAGTTCATTTAAAAAAAAAATTTATTTTATTTAGTAATGTTGGAGCGTTTCTGAGAGTCCACTCGGCATGAAATGTCACAGAACGTAAAGGACAGCTGCTAAATTGGAAACGATGGAGAACTGTTTTTTCTTTGGACAGCAGCGTGTATATATACACACACCGATCAGCCATAACATTATAACCACCTCAGTGTACACTTTACTCTATCAGCTGCACTGACCATATAGGACACTCTGTAGCTCTGCAGGTACAGGCTGTTTCTCTGTGTACTGTATTACCCTGTTCTTGAAAGTACACTGAACTATAGAGTGTACAAACTGGACAGTGAGTGTAGCTACAAGGGGGTGGTTTTAATCTTATGGCTGAGAGGTGTATACACACACACACACCAGAGAGAGAGAGAGAGAGAGAGAGAGAGAGAGAGAGAGAGAGATGTGACAGTATTTTCAGTGACTGTAGTATTTTCAGTGAGGTACACAGAACAGGGATTATACCTACGGTCAAAACTGATGCATTGAATTTACTTGGTGTCAGTGTGTATGCATTTTAGGGATGTACTGGTAAATGAAATCTGCAGCCACACCTCCAGAGTTCAGTCATAGAAGCTGGTTTAGCGTTTCCAGGTAAAACCAAACATTCAGTGGTGTCGAGGACTGGACTCTTGGGTGATCAGTCTATTGTTCTGAGAACACCAGCAGCTTGTATGTTGATGTGTCTGGACTCTTGACAGCTACACCTTTTTTCAGACCTCCATTGTGCTGAAATTAATTTGATTATGTTCTTCAATGTCACCTTCAATTACACTAGTAATCTCACACCTACAGG
Organism: Prochilodus magdalenae; assembly: GCA_024036415.1. Lineage (NCBI taxonomy): Eukaryota > Metazoa > Chordata > Actinopteri > Characiformes > Prochilodontidae > Prochilodus > Prochilodus magdalenae. The sequence continues at coordinate 77,139 of JAMWET010007771.1, read as the reverse complement.
TATTTATAGCTCCATCATCCTCGTAAGGCGCCATCTGCAGAAGCCTGAAGTTACAACCACCTTAAATACACAAAGTGACTCATTCTGTCTGTTGGCCTTCTATATACATACAGAAAATATTAATTAGCATGCATAATTACCATAAAAGCCGAACAATGAATGAGAAAGTAATAAACTCAATTTAAATAGTTGTTGAGTGATCAAGTGCCGATTAAGTGACCAATGCATGAATAACACTAAGGTGTCACAAAAATGGTAGAGCCCTTAGGCGGTCAGTCGGCCTCAGCTGTGGAAACCGGTCTAAAGAAAGGCCAAGACCCCAGAGTTAAACCCACTGAAGACAGCTCTGACATTCGGCAGGCATTTCCAGTCCTGATTAGTCCAGGAGGAAATCAATTACATGTGACCAGAGTGTCAAATACTGGATGTTATTTACCCTGGTGCAGGGTGGCAGGCTGATTTTTGGGGAGAACGGGGGGCGATTTCTAGCAGGACTGGATTATAAACTCAGTCCAGCGCAGATCTCTACACTAGCATACACATTTACACCAAGTGAAGTCAATGCAGCATCTTCCAGCAGTAATGCAGACTGAGCTGGTCTGGGGTTAGCATATGAGGGTGGGAGGAGCAGTCATCGTTCACTGTTTACAATCAAGCCTGCAGCGCATCTGCCCCCATGCCTGACAGTAACTACACCTGATCTTGGTGCTGTATGTATATTTTGACTTGGCTGTTCTCAGAGCGTGAAGATTGTGTTTTTTAGCATTGCTCTTTACCATTCACTACGTTCATGCCTGTTCTCTCTTCTGTTGGAGGAGGTTCTTGTGGAGGTACTTGAATCCTTTTGTTTGTTTTTTTTTCCATTTTTTTCGGAAAATGCCATATTCATCATTATCTACATAATCCAAGCAGGTGGTTTTTCACTGTTGTACATTTTATCTTTACTACATACACATGAAATGTGTCTTAAGTCTGTTTTTCTGTGTAAAATAATCTATTATTTATTTGTATTTTGATTTTGGCGAGGTTTTAGTGGTTCGCTCTTTTTCTATTCTTTTCTTTTGCATGTGTTCTTTTCATTTTTCCAGCGGCGGTAACCTTTCGTGATAAAGAGCCGTTGTTGTGAGCCCAAGCTGTGGAATGTAAACATAATTTTCAGTGGGGTCTTTTTGCGTGCGGCGGTTGAAGGGGGCTTTTCGGTCGCTGCGCCCAAAGCCGAGCTGGGAGGCCTTTCAACTTCGAGTGGAATCTAATATGTCTCTTTTGTCCAGTGTGATGAAAGTCCATAGAGCGTTGAGCGTATATCTGACACGCATGCGATCTTCTCCTTTCAATGTTGCGCCTCGACTTTCATTTCTTTTTCCTGTTCAAATTCTGATTTTGTTCTCGTTCATCTTTTGAACCAAAGACGTAAAAGAGGCGAAAGCGAAATTTCCTTGTGCATTAGGTTAGTGATGCGCCAGGGCACTGCTGCTCTAGTAGAATGGGCTCAGGTCACTGTGGGTTACACGATAGTAGTCAGAAGTATCTTCTGAAGTTTACATCTCAGATTAGAGTCGACACATCCAAGCTCCACCTACAAACGTGTTCCTTCGTAGCAGCTGCAGTGAAGTTGGACAAGCTAATGACTCGAGTGCGTGCTTGTGAACGGATGGGGGAGGTCAGTTTAGCTGTTTGCAAGCATAGTGAAGGACTGTCTGTAAAAACAGGACGCCTTCGTAATGAAACTACTGCAGGGGGTGAACCCGAATGTCACATGGTCATATGACCATCATAAAGTGTTTTATACATGTAGCTGCCCTTCTGATTTTATTAACAGCAGACATGCGTCTTCACCATCCTCTCATGTTGGACAGATGGCAGGTGGTATTACAAGACAGGACAGGGTGGAGATAGCTGGTTAGCATGCTAACTGAAGTACGTATCTCCGCAACCCAATACATGAACCTAATTGCATTTAGTTTAGAATTTTAGTTTATTTTTACTGTTTTAAACTTAAAATCTTACATACTGGTTACCTCATCTTAGATAATGCCTCTTTATTATGGATATGTGTGCTCGCACAGTAGAAGGGAGGAAAAAAAGGTCTACCCGAATATACCAGGCATTCCTTTTCCAGACGGACAGTCTAATCATGTTTCATGTTGGGAGTCACTCACATGAAGGCAAACAGAGAACAACCTACTTCATCAACTCTATTGCAACTAGCAGTGTTTATCACTGAGGCATTTCAACTATTTTTGCTATAAGATTATCCAAATGTAACAATAATCATCATTAATAATAATAATAATAATAATAATAATACATATATTTATTTGCTTAACACTTTTTATACTGGTGCCAGCGCTTTACCTGCTGGTCATAATAGTGGTCCATCACACAGATCAGATTAAAAAGATCAACACCAAACCATATAGCATCATGTAGCTTCTACAACACACCGGCACAAATAACGAATTTGCTTTGTGTGTTTTTTTTTAAGTCATTAATTATGTGCCATCTGTGCACTTTAACTGCTACACAGTTTAACGTGCATTCACGTGTAAGTAGCTTTTGTACCATAGAAGCCTTTTAAGTGTTTTGAGAATTTATGTTTGTGCCAAGCAAACAATAATTTCCTTTTTAGTCTCACACATGGACAGTTAGAGCTTTCAGACAGTTAAAACTGTATTAGGTTCATTACCGAGTGAGTAGAATAAAAATAGGCTAAAACATGGTGAGCATGCTAAACATTTCAAGTCACAGGCATCAAGATCTATGTCTACAGGCTTCTCAGCAGGTTCTCCTTTAGAATAATTTTGCAGTCCACCTTAAAACCCTCCAGAGTGGAGCTGTACAGGAGGAGGAACCAGCTTTCTTACCCTGCAGTGGAGCTGATAGAACAAGGTTTATTACTAAGCAGGTTTGGAGCGATTCTATTGGTCGGTCCATCATGAATATTCACTAACCTGAAAGGAGAGCTAGAGCTTTTACACTGTGCAGAAAAAGAGATCAAAGTTTTTACACCACTAAATATATATTAGAGGTGGAGATATGGAGGAGTATCATACTGTGTACATCAGGAGTAGATGTGGTGTATCAGGATATGGACTGGTTCAGACTCTCAGCAGGTGGAGCTGTTCAGTGTACCACTGTAGAGTCTTTAAGACCACCAGTTAGATAGGTGTGTCCAAACTTTTGACTGGTAGTGTATTAATACATGTCTGTATTTTAATGTCACACAAACAGACTCAAAACGAAGGTCCAGCTCGGTCTTTATGTCTTGAATCATCTTAAATTGAACATTATACTGATAAAGATACGAACACAGTAGTAGCTCTTCCACTCACTTTCCACTCACGTCTTCAAAAGACGCGTCTGCCGAACAACCAGTGCTACAAAACGCTCTTCCACATTTACACCACAGAGGCCTCCACATCCCCAAATCAACATAGTGCACATTTAACTAACTAATGCTTTACTTTTTATGTTCCTGAGTGCGAATTTTCACAGCACATGTGACCTGATCAAAAGCTGATGATAGATAAAAGTGTGTTGGCCTGAGCTAACAACCTTTCACACAGAGACCAGGATGGTGTCTGGGCTCTGTCTGGGCACATACCTGTTGTTTCATGTTCTGTAAAGCTTGTCTAACCTCACAACAGTTGCTACGAGAACACATTTGAGGAGCAAAGATGAGCTAACTGCAAGATTCAGTTCTACCAAGTCATTTTTAATGAACGGTTGTCAAACTCCAGACGTGAAAGCCACAGCATCCAATTCAACCTCAGAGCTCATTGTCCAGCGCCGTGGACTCGATCAGGCGGGTCGGAGCGACGAACATGTTTGAGAAGTGCAGTGCTGCGAGACGGTCTGGAGTTTGACCGCTGTATTTTCACATTCTTCATTCAGGTCTGTCTCTGATGGCACTGGAGGGCCTATGTGGTCACGACACTGACCATAATTTGAGGTCCATTACTTTGTGACTGTTGATCTAAAGCCTGTCAATCCTCAGTATCCATTCACAGGCCAAACCAAAGATGTACTGTGGGGTATTGTGTGGCCTTGCTTATAAGGAGTCAGAGTAGCTGCTTCTAGACCAGCTGTGGTTTAGCACTGTATAGTAGGTCACCATGGAAGAGGTTACCAGTTTAGCAGGTTATCTTGTATCTACATTCACTGGCCAGTTTAAATGAAACACCTATGGTTGCACCCTGTAGGTTTAGAGTTAACGACCGTAACCCATCTCCTTCTGGACCCATCGGTGGGGAGGGACGACCAAGCAAATCACTCAAACCATGACAGGAGGCAGTGTGGTGGGTTCTTTCTATTAATGGATGAGGATGAGTTAAAGCGAGGCTGATAGTGCAGAACCAGATGGGCTACAGTCATAATCCTAAACCTAGAAAGTGCACATTTGGTACACTGTTAAAATTAAAGCCAGCCTAACTTAAAGTAAGTGATTCAGCAGCTCGTCTTGAGTTTAATTTTAGGACACTGGAAACGTCTTAGTTGAGTCAAAGTTCTCTTGTTCTGTTTCTCTGTTTGATAAATCACATCGATTGTTACTCAGTTTCCTGATTAGCTGGAATCCTTCCCATCACACAATCCTATCAGGCATTTATGGATGTCTCACTTACACATGGCTAATGCATCACCGGGGGGTTCAAACTCACAGTCTCCTGTTGGGGCGATGACTCAGGAACACCTGAAGTTGTTTTATCTTCAGGTGAAAGTAGTGTGGTCATATTTAGTGCAGATATCTTAACCTGTGGTCACACCGGCAGGGACACGGTGCAACAGAACCATCAGAGGTCAGTCATTTTGAATCAGAGCTGGCTATTTTTTTAGGAGTGAAGAGACGTGGTGATTTAACAATAGGAACTGAGAATGGATGAGGGTAGTGTGATCTTTATTTTCTTCACTGTGGAAACGCACACTCCTTTTGTTTGGTTCCTAGATAACTGTTCCTACTAGAGATAATGGCAGCGGTGCCTTCGACACAGACAGACATCATACTGACTGCATACCGTCCGCGATGCCCAAGCATGAGGTGAAAAGCTGCTTCTGGTGTGAACGCCTGGTAATAATTCACCCCAACATCAGGAGGCTGTGAGTTTTGTTTGAATGTTTGATGGGGAAAAATGTCAGCTAGAGTAGAAACAGTATGTTTAGGAGTTTAGTGTATGCAAGCCGACTTCTCTTTTTATTTTTTACAGTGCAAGCGTTTCTGATAAAGTGGCCAATGTGTGTTGATGCTGGGTAGGCATACCTCGTGAACTGGCAGCTTGATTACAGACCATAACGCAAAGATAGGACACTCACACTTCTACTTCACACTGTATCTGTAGATGTATATCTCGACTTTAGTGAGTCTAAACAGCCGTGAGTTTAATGCTGTTGTTTTTCGTGCACGCTTTAATTTATTTATTTTATAATTTAGTCAAAATGTAAAATAATGTTTGGCCCCATAAAGAAACAAGTCATTGATGCTCAGCTTGATTAATCAATCCTCCCTGATATATTTGCAGTCAGATGTACCTCAATCCCTTTTTCATTAAATGGGGTTTACTAAAACGATCACGTTCAAAAATGACTGATACCTTATTTAGGATTATGGTCTTGATCCTGTTCTGATAGAACGGCTCCTCACTGCTTTCATGAATGTTAATCAGTTGTGTTTGATGAGGCCGTACAACTCCCTGCAGTAAATTCACCTGATGCGTATCTCATCATACTCCGCTAGTAACTGCGAAAACAAGGTGCGTGATTAGTTTAACAGCCTCTAAAGAAACATTAAGTTGAGCAGTTCCTTCAGGCCTGCCTGCTTCCGCAACACTCGGCTAATTCACTGTTTTATAGAACAACAAGTTCTTACTATTGAATGTAGCAACACAGCAAGAAAACCGAAGTCAATTACGGACATATTTATTTAAAGCCGCAGCGAGCGGATTTAAACCTACATGACGTGTAACGTTTGTTGTCTGTAACAATGAAGAATAGCTCTGTTGGCACAATAAACAAATCTATGATTTACACGATCATGTATATAGCAAACTAAACTGCGTGTTCCTCATTCTGATGGCTGTCTTTGTATTAGGCCTTTGATAATCTGGAGCCTTATTACAGAAACAACTGAATTCTGTTTAGTTACCATGACAACACTAATTAGAGAATATCAGTTTACAAGTTTATGATCTTCTCCATTAACACCAACATCCTACCTGTATTAAACTTCCTCAGCTCTGTCCTAACTTTAGGATACACACCATCAAGAATTCTTCAGCATAACGACCTCACATTTATCTCCACTGTAAACCAGAGCTCTTTCACTTGTGAGGTTTGTACTCCAACAGCGTTTTTAAAAACCCCAGACACTGCAGACACATCATCCCTACCGTCCCCTCTTACTTGTTAAACTGCTGTTTAGATAAAGTGTTACAGTGATGGTGGTGTACAATGAGCAGACGGAGCTGAACGTGGGGCTTTTTATAAGGAGTAGTAGTGTTGGCATGCTCGGCTAAAGCATTCGGGGAACTGAAACTAGGGAGCGGTGACAATGATAAACAGCAGGGGGCGCTCTCACAATATCCTGTAAAAAGGCGTTTCTGTAATACGGCTCCTGGTGGTGACGATAGTTTTAACTTTATTGTAGCTTTTATTTATTTATTCACATTAACCAGAATATCACTTTACTGAGCGGTGTGTTCTCTCTGTTCAGCTCAGTCTACCCCTAGTGCTGTCCTGAGGCTGCTGCTCGTTGTTGATTGTTTAAAGCTTGTGTATTACATATATACAAGCCAACCATGAAATATGTTTTTATTTTTATTTATCATGTCTTCTTTAATCCTTTTGATCCATGTAGAGATGTGATGAATAAATATGTTGATATTTTCAGAAGAAATAATAAAATGTTTTCATATTTAAACCTCCAAGAGGTGCTGTTAATACGTAGCGCGTCTTTTATTTACATTGTGTTTTACTAATCATGGCTTTGAATGTAGCTTCCAGCTTATGAAAGTGTTTAGCATGTTTATTAATATTGACATTGTAAATTGCAGGACTAGACTTATTTATATTTTAGTTTTTAAAGATCCCTTTAGTACGATTACGAGAGCGTTTGTTTCTTTCTTGGAGAAATTTAACCTGAAATGATGATTGTTTGTGACTAGCGGTTTCTATGCGTTTCAGGCTGAATGTAAACAGAGTCCTCATTAAATAGACTTTTGGCTTGGTACTTTTTATCATAAATGTTATGCAACAACATTTTCTTCTTTATTTTGCCTTTTTTTGTCAGTTTGATATTGATTTTCCTGTTTCTGATATTTATTCCATGTAACTGTACACTGTAGCATTAAATCGATGATATATAAAATAAAAGTTTGCCCCCATTGAAACAGTATGTGGTTTGTCATGCTGGTCTTAATTGTTATGTTTCTAAAAATCGTCCGTAAATGATTCCAAAAATAACATTACGTTTCTCATTTGATTAAAACTGATCATTAAATTAAGCATATAAAGCTTCTCTTTCCTAAAGGAGCAGTGTGTGAGATTTAGCGGGGTATAATCAGAGTTAGTGTATAATCACCTGTAACTACAAATCACTGTGTATTTGTTATCTTAGAATGAGACTAATGGTGGTTGGTGTAGCTCAGCAGATAAAACCACTACCCACCAGGGAGCCACCACCACATGTGGGAGACTGTGGTACTACCTGTATGGGTGACTATGCTGTGCTACACCAATAAGAGTCCTTGGGCAAGACTCCTAACACTACATTGGCCCACCTGTAATATGATTAATATTGTAAGTCGGTTAAGCGTGTCAGCTGAATGCTGTAAAGGTACATTTTTCTGTGGGAGCGGCTCATCTTCAAACACAGACTACCACCGCCATGTTTCTACAGCAGCCCAGAACAGACAAACCACACAGGAGCTGCCGAGTGAGACTTTCACGCCTTTACACTGAAGCAGCAGCTTGAATTTTGGGCACTGCTGCTTCAGCTGTAAGGTGCGGAATAAGAAGGAATCCTTGATGAGATCAATATTTAGCAGTAGCTCTGTACATAAAACTCCATGTAGGATATTTGTTATATCTTAAATCTCCTAAATCTAAAATAGATTAGATAGGCTCAAGTTCAGCTTCATATTCTCCAGCTTCTTCTGGTGCTGTGATTATTATAATGCCTGCCTTAAAAGAATAATGAGTATGTTCTGATGGTCTAAATCATCTTATTGGGGGAAGTAGTAGAGCTTGGATTGAAACCACAACAAAACGTTTTAAATGAGTTTGCTGGATTAATGATATCGACATGCTAGGTAAAACCTGATGGGCAGGCTAAATACCTAGAACCCCGGTGCTGGATAACCATTTTGTATTGTGAAACTTTTGGAGAAGCCAATACGCAATCTGATCAGTGAAGGGAACATGGTGCTCCTGTAAGGAGGATAACGTACACATCATAAAACGTCATTCGTTTAAAAACTGAAACTGAAGAACCTCCAGCTTTGTTGAGAATTAATACAAAACATTAAACATTTATTCATATGGGTATTTCTTGTGAAACTCTCTGTACAGACTTCAAAGTCACCTTTATATAATAAATACAAAATCGCCATACTGAGATTCCTCTGTAAGCAGTCATACTTTACCATGTGATGCTACTGGACATAATTTCATCTCCTCTTTCCTGCAACCAAGAAAACAAACCATCTTCTCTGCCGCTGAAAACATCCAAAACATTTACACAGAGGGCCAGGATCGACTGCTCTCGAGTGTTCTTCTAGAATCTTCTCTCCCTTTTAACAGCTTCTGTAAAAAGATCTCTGTACACACTGATAACGCGGGGGTTCCGTATCTTTAGCAGGTACCGTACGCACACCGGCTACAAAAACAAGTTTTAAAAAATCATCTGGGTTAAGGAGTATAACTACACTCTCAAAAATAAAGGTGCCCAAAGGGTTTAACAGCAGAACCACTTTAAATAGACAGTTCCATTTTCTGTAAGCGAGATAAGAACCTTTATAAAACATCCACATAATATAAAGGTTCTATTACAAAGGTTGTCATTATAACTGTACATTTAACTCGAGAACCTTTTAGGAACGTTTATTTTTAAGCGAGCTGTGAAAAAAATATCATTAGAGAAAGTCTACGAGAGGATCTAACGAAAAATGACAGGACGGTTCTAATTAAAAATCCTGCGCTACAGTCTTCACAGGACAGCGATCGACCGTGTGGCCACAAGTTTTTGTGGAGAGAACCCGTTTATGACCACCGAAAACTCAGGAAATGCAAGTTTCGAAACAACGTTCCAGTTTACGTTGGAGTCGAAACGTTCCAGTTTATGTTGTTTGTCATTCATTACAGATGTGGTTAGCACGGGGGGCTGTGCTGTCACAGAACGTTCTCACCGCACCACAGTGAAAGAGACACGAGCTTTAGTGAGAATGTTGTGTGCTATAGCACAGGGCTGTCCACATGTGGTTCTGTCTCAGTCCATGTCCCCCTGATGTCTTCTGAGAGAACTCAGTTACCGCCTGGTCCCTTCAAGTTAGAGTCTTTCAGGGACTGATGTGCAGCACCAGCGCTCAGGTTACACGCTGAGGGGTCACAGTAGCCAGGGGGGCCAGCGGAGCCAGGAGGTCCAGGAACACCAGGTTGTCCCGGAACACCTGGTGGACCTCTCTCTCCGTCACGGCCATCCTGACCATATGCAGGCTCCCCAGGCTCACCTGGAAGTGGACAGCGATAACAGCTTAGACATTTTCTTTCACATTTATAAATGTTGACTTTCACATGTTTAAATTTGAACTGGTCTGTTGGTCTGTGCCTGCAAAATATTGTCAGATCTCCTTTAATTTCATGTCTCAATGTGCAACAAATTCGCCCTGTCAAGCCAAAAAGATCTGACGTCAGGTTAAACAAGAGCTTCTGCAATCAAGTAATGACACACCAGCGACTCATCAATGTTGTCTTATAACCTTGGAAAACATCTTTGCTTTTTAGCTAAAAAAACAACTGCCAGCATCTATCCAATCACAAACTCCTGCTAATTCAAGCCTATTTATGCTGACAAGAATCGGGCTGACAGTAATCGTCAGCGACATACCCGAAGCTCCATGCCCTTTTAACGAGTCTTCGAAGTCGCTGGACTCATGACAGTTTTCGATTAGAGGATATTTCTAAAAGTCAATCTGCCCAGAGCTGCTAAATTTATCTCCTGCACCCCTTTGTGCAATAAATCGAACTGTTGTGTTTAATTTAGATGTTTTGCAGAAGACGACAGCTCCTATCAAGGCCACCAAATTTTCCTGTATGTATTAGAACAAGATGGGCCTGGCGTGAGAGCACTGGCTTTAGAGCTTAGAGAAATGAAAAACATAATGAACAGCAGGTGTCTATAAAACAAGACGAGCTGAGTGGGTAATATCAGGTTGTGTACAAGTCAGGGTGATTGTTGATGCTGACCTGGCAGACCGGGTGGTCCTGGCATGCCTTTGGGTCCTCGCACTGTTTGCCCTCTTGCTCCTCTGTCACCCATTTCACCTGGAATTACATATAATAATTACACATCGTTGTAATGAGAATTAAATACTTCATCGCCTGTGTGATTTATGAGTCTTTTAACAGAGCATGCATGTAAATGTACGTTTTCATTTCTGTATCTGAATTGTTTCAGGAACTCAAAATTAACACTGCCACATTTACACTACAAGTTTAGGCCAATTGGCAACTTAATAAAACAATAATTTAATACGATTTAATTATTACAATCGATTTGGCAAAAGGTACTGTGCCTACTAACTGTGGCTGATACTAAACAGGTTTTTTTTTTCTTTAGTTTTTTCAAAGCATGATAATCAAACACGGTTAACGATCAACGTTAGGGTCCTAGCTAGTAGTCTGATACAATCTTGTACGTGCTCGGAGCAGAATTGCCAATTTATTTGTATGTATATAATCAGTATTACTTAGCACGTTACATCAACCAAACTATTGGCCAAAGTAACAAATGTAAGGACTGTATAATAGATCATCATGTTGACGTTATATATATTTTGTCTTTTCAAGTGGAGCATGTGTAGACATTTGAGTCATCTGTAAATCCAAAGCAGCATTATCACCGCTCTCTCCAAACGTCTTCCAAAGTCAGTGACCCACCTTTAGGCCCCTTAATACCAATTTGCCCTGGTGGTCCTTTAAGCCCAGGGAGTCCTCTTGCTCCAGCTTGCCCAGGGAAACCACTGTCCCCTGGGGGTCCAGGAGGACCAGGGGGTCCAGGCCTGCCAGGTAGCCCAGCAGCACCAGACTCAGGTCTCCTTAGACTGGCAGCTAACTGCGCCAGTTGCTCTGTAACAGTAAAGACCAAAAGGTGAGTAAACGTGAAAAAGCATCTGCCAACTTGGGCTCATCTTAAATCAAGCAGTTTACTGATTATGCAGTTGTGTGCTGTGACTGGACCTGTGTTCAAAAATAGGCTTTTTGTTGTGTGTTGAATTTAAACCAAAAAAAAGAAGCTAATACCGTAATGTTTGTTTAATATTCAGCTTCAGCTGAACAACACACTGAGAAGGGCTTAAAAAGGAGCTTAGTATTTTTTGTGTGCAAAACAACAACGAACAAAAACTCTACTTGGTTCCATCATTAGCCTTTTCACCGAAACCCTTTATTTGACCACATACTCCCTTCTCTAGACCACACAAGGCATGCCTTGCCGAGACATAATGCTGGTTTTACACAGAAGTTACAGCTCAGCAGGGAAACTTTCAACTTCCTAAATCCCTCGCAATATGGTACGGGATAAGCATTCAATTCGTGGGATTTAGAATATTCAATCAAAGCTGTTAAAGCCTGCTGTAAGTTCCCCCCCTCTCTCTTCTCTCATGCTTTGATGTTCCTCGCTCCTCTTTTTTCCTTTTCAATTTGCAGCGGTAAATTGGGCAGAAAGAGGCTGCGGCAGGTTTTTTTGTGAACTATGTTCCGATAGTAAAAGGGATGAATAGAAAAGAATGATTATTCACGATTTAAAAGACTTGGGCCTTAGCAATTGCTCACTGCCAGGGTACGCTGAATTTTAACCTCCATTTGGAAGGTCTTCCGCAAAACTATGTGCACTGAACGCTCGACTGAGTGCTTGAGAATGTTGGGGAAGGAACTTGGGCTGGGGAGTAGGTGTCAAGCTCATCCCTGTAAGCAGAAAGTGCAGCTTGGCTGATGGGGAAATTAATTTTTCAGTGAAACGTGGATGAAAAAGTCATGAGCCAGTGGAGAAAAGTTGCAGGATGGGAGAAGGGAGGAAGAAAAAAGGCAAGAGAGACAGGGCAAAGAAAAGAGAAAAAGAAAAAGTGCCACAGTAAAGGCTGGCAACTTAAGCAGAGCCTATCTGAAGATCAGGCTTTGGTGGAATCAAATAGAATCTTTCATCCATCACACAAACAAAAGGCAAGTTGGCTCTCTTTCATTTCCCGCTGTCTTTTTCTTGCGCCGGTCACTGCTTATCTGCTTGCTTGCCTAAAGACTTCTGAAGTTGTGGGTGTCTATATTCATGTGGGACTGTGCCAGACATCAAACAGCAGCGAATTAAAATGGAGGAAAAGAGATTTTAGCTTTTTATTGTTTTTAGTATTTATTCATTTATTTATTTGGCTGTAGATGAACAAAAACTTTAAGGCTGCCAGACTTACCCTGCATTACCCGCATGCAAACTTGTCTGATGTGCTGATCACTTGGCTCTTTACCCTGGGAACACAAAGGAGGGCTTTGTCTGAAACTAAATCACACTGCCATCTTTCTCCCTTTGACAGGAAAAAATTGCTTCATATCCAACCAATCCCAAGTATATGATCTCAAATAAATTACTGTGAAATATTTTTAAACAGAGATTACTCTATATTGTCTGTATAGGACAAATGTCTCGGATACAGCACAAAACAAAGACGTCACTTAGTTTAATGACAATAAACATGCACTTGTTGTCACCTGAAAAGACACTTACAATTCTTGCTAAGTAACAAACGGTTTTCATTTTGGGGGATTATTACAGAAACACTCTATTGTCTTAAATTAGGATCTGACAGGTCAAGAGAAGACTGCTTACTGTATTACTTCTATTAAATCTCAATTTAGGAATTTTATTTTATTTTACATCTTATCTCAGGTGAGGAAATCTTAAACTACTTGATCGAAGCTGACAATCAACTGTCATGTCTGTTATCAAACAACCAACCATATGCACATGAATAAAATGTAAACATGTAAACAGAATAATGCTAAAAAGGTCCTAAAAAAAGTACTAAGGTACTAGGTACTAAGTACTAAGGTACTAATGTAAAAACTGTCTAAACTAAACTCAATCAATCAACATTTATTTTTATAGCGCTTTTTACAACAGATGTATCACAAAGCAGCTTTACAAAGAATCTTTACAAAGAATCTGGTGTTCGAGCCCCCAGTGAGCAAGCCGAGGGCAACAGTGGCAAGGAAAAACTCCCTTAGTTAGGAAGGAAGAAACCTCAAGAGGAACCAAGACTCAAAGGGGGAACCCATCCTCCTCGGGTCAACACCAGATACAAGACAGCACTAGAAAGCAGAGTATAGCGTCTGAACTAATATGTAATATGTAAATAAACTAATATGTAATGAACTGCAGGTTATGCATGTTTTCATAGTGTCCACTGCTGCTTATCAGAGGGTAGCCACTCGCTGGTTTCAGTTTCCATTTCCCAAACGCTCTAGTGGAGAACACTTACGTAATTCCTTCTAATGAAAAGCCACATGTTCAGCTCTGTCTCCTCATTCTTGTACAACACCTTCACTGTAATACTGTATCTGAGCAGTTTTCATTATTAACACAGGACGGTAAGAAGAGGGGACGATGGGGACTGTGTGTCTACAGCGTCTGGGGTTTTTAAAACGCTGTTAGATTAAAAACCTCACAAGTGAAAAAGCCCCGTTTGACAATTTAGATAAATGGTCATTATGAAAGAGGTCAAAGAGGTCATTATGCTGGTTATAGTTATAGTGGACTTAGCTGCCGGTCACTACCTAACGCCATAGGAAGAGGTGGTTAAACAGAAGTTAGGACACTGTAGGGGGAGTATTCTAAACTAAGGACAGTATTCAGGATGTTTTATCTAGTTCTGATATCTGTGTAATTCTGGTGTCTTGTGTGGAGTTAACGGAGAAGATTATTAAGCGAAGAACTGTTGCCCTGTAACAGCCGCTGTCCTAAATTCGGTCAAGATGACAAAGCAGACAGACTAAGATTTCAGACCTAAGAAGTTTCTGTAATACGACCCCAGACGATTTCCCCAGCTTGGATCACTGTTATACAGTGGAATCCAAATGTCAGAAACCAACAATAATAATGCACACTTACTCATATTAAATCATACTGTCAACAAAACATTACATAACATTTTGTGTAAGAAGTGGAATTATTTACAGAACCTCAGAATTTATCTGGTGTAAATTGTTTGGATTGGTCGCAAAAGCCTCTGACGAGCAAAGCGGATCCATTTGAAAATTAATTGCACACAATCTTCAGTTTTAAAGATGCAACAAAACAAAAAATCTGACCATTTGGTACAAGTACTTTAAAATCACAAATCAGTTTAAATGTTAAAAGAAATAGAAAAGCATCTCAGACAGTTTATTCATCATGACAGTTCTTTGGTTTTTCACAATTATCATTTCTTTGCCGATTTAAATGACTAGATTTACAAAGTGGTCTCAGACCTTTGGACCCCACTGTATGTCCCCACACGTTTCCTTGCATTTGGAAAAACATATCTACTCATTAACTTGCTATATCAGTGTTCTTCGAGTCAATACGTGTTCTCCTCATTTAGTACAGAAGAACGTGTTGCAATAGTAATCAGTGTTACAGATACAGATTAATGTGATGTCAAGTTAAGAGTGTCTTTCATTTTAGCACCTTCCCTGCTCCGAACATCCCTGATTTATGAGATCAGCTCATTAAGGCCAGCTGATTATTAAAAGATTTTCAGTCTGTCCTCAAACAGGCATTAGACTTACCGCCGGTCCCTGTGTTCCACGAGGGCCTGGAGAACCTCTGTCTCCCTGCATGCCCCGAGGTCCAGGACTGCCCTGCGGTCCCTCAATGCCAGGCTGGCCACGTGCTCCCTCAGGACCTCTGTTCCCTGGTTCTCCTTGGTTGCCAACCTGAATTAACAGACACAGAGTGAGTGCTGAACTTTCTGTATGTCCATCAACATCACAGCTTATCTGTTCATGACCTTCAAACTGAACTTTTCATAAATAGAGAATAAAAGGAGGAGACTTTTAGTGAGGAGGTGGAGACAGGTTGAAAAAAAATGGTTCACAGGTTGAAGAAATGAATAGGAACCATTAGTATGGAGTTTATGTACGGAGAAAGTTCTTCAATAAACTGGGTTGCTGATAATGTCATGCGTTACTTGAGCTATTATGCAGGTATCTGTCCAGTGATTTACAATATGACTCAGTCAGCACCACGTTAGTCAAAGAAAATATTTTATTTCCATTTCCACCGAGTTATTTTTGGCGGTATGGCTGTTTTGGGACCCCCCGGCTCTTTCATGTGCATGCATGGAAAGCCTAAGAACAGCAGAAAGACCCCCGCAGGGTACAGAACAGAGCAGGCATCAATGACAACAAACATGACATTGATTAAGTCAGACACAGCAAGAAGGGGCAAGGAAGCTTAAGCATCTTAAATAAGCCACCTGGCAATCTGCTGAGCCATCAGCTGACTGAGATCAGCTGATAACAGCTGGTGATTTTTGCTGGTGAAGCTTTGAAGCCTAATATTCATATTGAGAAGTGCTAACAGGATTCACAGACTTTCCCAAACGGACTAACCTGCTTCTCTGTCATTTAGCATACTGTAAAACTAAACGGACTTTCCCCATGTGACCGGAATGATGCGCTTTGGTTACAAGCTACAACCTTTCACCTGATGTAGGTCGTTTTTATCTATATTTGGACTGAAGAATACTAAAGCATCACATACACTAATCAACTAATCAACGTTTTCAGTGATCACATCACAATCACAGATTTCACGTGACCACATGTAAGGCTACGTGTCAGCATCACCAACAGGATGCACTGTGATCGAATTATGATTGGATCCAGCAAGCAGGAAACATTTCCAGAACTTTGGCTAACAGTACCTTCTAATAAAGCTTTAAAGTAAATGATTTAATCTATTTACTTAAAAAAAAACCTTTAAAGATGGTTGTACATTTAAATAATGTTCCTATAAGATATAAGACGCCAACTAAGACAAAGTTGTGCCTGCAACGTTCAGAGGATGTACAGAGGATGTTCTGAGGATGTTGTCAGGACCACAGTTTATGTGATATGATAATAAAAGAAGAACATTCGCAGCGTAATGTTCGGAAAATGTTTTATGACTGTTACTGAGACCTGAGATAACTAGAAAGAACATTCTGGGAACCAAACGAGAACTTAATATTAGGATTTGTAACTATACCTTATTTGACTCATCCCATTAAAAACACTACTGAGTATTAATACATTATTAATACATTAATACATTATACATCCAACACTTACCGCTCCCTTTGGTCCAGGTTCTCCAGGAGCACCCTAAACACAAATAACGAACATATTAAATTAAAGTCTTTAATAGTTGTTCAGATTATTAATAGTGTTATCTCTCACAAATACACAATGCCTCAACCATTACAGTGTACAGTGTACTACATGCTTCTCACTTCTACTTTAGAGAAATAGCTACTTACGACATCTCCTTTGTCTCCAGGATTCCCCTCTGCACCTTGCTCTCCCTAAAACAAAATGCATGGCACCACAAGGAAAAACCTTATCATCATACATTTTCCTCCTATTAAGGCACTTCCTAAGAGCCCTAATGTAACATTTATAGAATTTATACAATGCAAATCAGCTTTCATATATTGCAGTGTCTTTCTCACCTGTTCTCCCTTCGGTCCAGGTTCACCAGCTTCACCCTATGAAGAAAAACTGATCAAATGTGCTCAAAAACAAACAAATTCCTTTAAAAACATGACCTACAGCTGTATACAAAAGTTAGAATACCACAAATTAAAAAGGTTTTGTTGATTTTAAGTGAAAATAATCATCATCCTCTTATGAAAATGATAATAAATAATACCTTGAATATGGGCTGACAATACCTGTATATATATATTTAACAACTTGCACTTATACACAGAATATACCGTACTGGAGAGAATAAAACATAATATTAAATATGCCTTTATTTTTATTAAATATTAAATTTTATTAATATTTATTAAGTAGTCCTTTTTACATGTTACATTTTATGTTTAAAATGTTTCATATGTTACATTCAACAAACAAACAGTCATTGGGATGTGTGGAAGTGTGCTCTCTGTGGAGCATGTGTTAATTTCCACAGAACTTCCTTCATTCAAGGTAGAAATAAAGAAATCCATGCATGCAGTACTTTTCCTTTTATCTCTTATTGTTTTCCAAAGAGCTTTCAGTAGTCTTCTAGGGTTTAAAGCAGCAGGACGTGCTGTACTGAGAGTAAAACTATAAAACACTCACAAATAATTATACTAATCTGATCACAGCTGAGTGAATGCTTGTGTTTCTTTGGAAGCCATTTATGTGATTGTAGCTACTATCCTCACAATTTACATCCTTCTAACACCCTTTTTCTAGCTAACATCAAAGTATGAATTCCTTTCTCAAGTAGGATTGCTTTGAAGTTTCATTTCTCACCCGCTCTCCTTTTTCTCCAGGCACGCCTGGGGGTCCAGGAAGTCCAGGCAGGCCGAGGTCACCTTTAGGGCCCTGAGAACAGCATTAATACCACATGAGATGGACAGGCAGAATTTCTATTTCTGTGAGCTTGTGCTGGATAGTTGCCTCTCGCTTTCAGAATCTTTGGGCTTGAAAGGGAATTTAAGGGGTAAGCTCAGAGGTTTCAAGGTTATTTCAATTTGGAGCCAGCCAAGCAACACACCGACAGCGAACACATCCTGTTGTTTCCAGTTCTTTGAAAACCAAAAGCAAGGCTATTTCTGCTTTTTACTGAACTTATCTACTTCAAAAATGTGATTGTCTAGTGTTGTTGCATTTACTTTGAAGAACAGGATTTCTGAACAAGTAAGCATATACATGGAACATTACTGCTGTTATCAGCAAAATGATCAATAATAAACTCTTAGTTCTTTAAATTATGTTCTGCATTGCCCTTATTTGTGACTGCTGCATTGAAAGTCCACTTTTAATGATGTACAAACTCTCTGTGTCTGATTCATGAACTTTACATATGACTTCTAAATGAACAGAGATGTGACCACGTACAATGAACCAGCTTCATTGTGTTAAAAATCAAGCTCCAACCTACCAGCTGTTTAAAAAATACCACACACAGTCCAATTGTGAGAATCATTACATGGCAATGTTCAATGCAGACATGCTTTAATATGCTCACAGAAGCCTGTATTTGTCTGCAGTGCTGCTCATTTCCAGGAGGCCTATTATGGGGTTCACAGTGGTGTTAGTACATTTTAGGGTAAATACTTCAGTACTGTTACTCCAGTGGAGGTCTAACAGGAGGAACATGTACTCTTACTGGAGTAATATTCTGCCTAGGGTATTTCTATTTTAACTCAAGTACATGGTTTGAGTACTTTGTCCACCACTGGATTCATAGTACTATGTGCCAAGCTAATAGGAGGTTAGTGGTTGTAGCTCAGCGGATAACACCACTACCCGCCAAGTAGCCACCACCACACGTGGGAGACTGGGGTTTGAATCCCGGTCTGGGTGATGCTGTGCTGCACCAATAAGAGTCCTTGGGCAAGACTCCTAACACTACATTCGCCCACCTGTAATGTGATTAACCTTGTAAGTCACTCTGGATAAGAGCGTCAGCTAAATGCCTGTAATGTAACAACGGTGTTGTAGCAGATGTACATGTTTGGAGTTTAACAGACACCCGAAGCTTGTGACAGACTTTCAGGTAAGACATATTATTCAACAAGTATATTGGCAAGCCTTGGACCATTTGTGTCCATATAGGCCCCAGCCTTTCCTGGATGTTTCTGTTGCATCTAAGCCTGACTGCATCACCTACTTAAGATCTTTTTTACCATTTTACCATGTTCTTAAGTCTTAAATGGTCCCTATCTCAACTTTTTATATTACACTTATACATTCCATATAGTCTATATGTTATTTTACATCTTGTCCTTAAATATCTTGGGGCATATACAGGTCAGTGCTGCTGTCAAACATACTGTGATTGTTCTGCTAGCTTGCTATAGCATTAGGTATTGATACAAATCAACATTTCAACATTATAAGTGAGCTCTGGTTAGCTAAACAGCTCATTTCACTGAGTTCCTGCTGCAGCTACAGAGTGTGAGCTACAGTGGCCAGTATATTTTAACCTCAAATATTCTGGCAGCAGATCTGAATGTCTTAAAAGGGACAAAGTCTCTAAATGCATCGCTAGTGGTATGCAGGGTAATACAGGGAGGAGAGTGCTGGTACAGGAAATGAAACCTGATCTAAAGTGCAGGACAATCCACTTGAAGACTGTCAGAAAACTGAACAGTCATAAACCAATCCAGTGTGCACCGTGGCCAGGTGTCTGTGTTTGTGTGTG
>JAMWET010007771.1:32500-52500 GCA_024036415.1 Prochilodus magdalenae | reverse complement strand
TCCGCGTTCTCCCTGGTTAGAAATACGTAATGTGATTCAGATGATTTCTGTTTCCTGACTTTTAATACTCCGCTATTGGACATGCTATTGGCAACTCACCTGTCTTCCAGCAGATCCCATAGTTCCAATAAGACCTGGCTGTCCAGAATTACCCTGAAATTATAACACACCAACTGCTATCAGGCATGGACAACAAGACATCGCAATACATTAAGTCACAACATTACGTTCTCTAAACATCACAAATAGTGTTGGTATTACTGTAACACAGGCTGATAACAAGCTTCACAACCAAAGAGATTTTTTATATAATCGCTAAAGTATTTTTTTCATAACTGCAGACAGTGAAGATATAAAGCGAGGACATTCAAATGGGTAAAGCTTATGTTTAAGTGAGAAGACAAAATTAGGATCATACATAGCTCTTGTTATCTAGCTAGCTTCAGCTAAATTAACATTTAAACTTGTGTGGGTGACAGATGCATCTTGAACTTCATAAAGAATATGAAGTCTGTATTGTGTTCTCAAGGTGCTACATTGAAAGTAATTAGAATTTGGCCCAGATGTTTTTGATGTTGTTCCTTCATGTTTACAGAAATTTCAGAGCACTTCACATGGTTGATAATGTGCTGCTTCACCTACCTTCTGACCACCAGCTCCCTTTGGCCCTGGAACACCCGGTAAGCCCTACAAAAACACAAATATGTCAGCAATACAGTGCAAGAGGGACGCTGTGTGCATTATTTTGTCAGACCTAAAACAAAGACCAAGATACTTTGATTGTCATTTTCGGAATTTCTCTTTGCATGCTATACACTGTATGTCCTTAACCCTACCTTTATAAACTTACATATATCTACTGTCAGTTTATCAGATATTTTAACAATTCAGGTACATGATGTATTTTCACCTTACACTGTCATATTTTTTTTTTTTAAATAATGAAATTCTTTAGGCCTTGCTAATCAAATACAGATATTTATGGGTTCTTATAGACTTGACAGTTTATACAGTATTAACTGCGGGTTAAAGAATCTTTTAACACGATTCCTGTACATTCTACTGAATTTTTTTTTTATGTTGGCGCAGTGTGAATTGTAAAGAGATAAATTACCCACTATTAATATAATATGTGCTTAATGGCAACATCCAAACTTGCCCAACCAAAGCAACAAATCAACCTAAAGAAGCAAGCTAAATATATCTCGGTGTTGTCATAAAGATGTGGTACCATCAAATTCGTGTAAATATTTATTTATTTTAAATTTTGAAATGATTATTTCAGTCATGAAATTATCTAATTCATTAAATTAAATTACATTAAATTATCAGTCATTAAATAAAATACAGTGAATACTATACATGTCAACGCCTCCATCTTCGAATACAGAAGTTTATCCAAGAAGTGCAATTTTAATTGTTTGTTTGATTGATTGGGAGTTTTATTTATAGTCAGTTAAAGCTCCACTGTATAGGTTTTAGGGTGTTTGAAGACATCTCTGGTGAAAACATCTGGTGAAAAATGTCCTTTTTTTATATAACATGGGGGGCTTGCTTCAGACCCCTTCCCTAAATCTGATGGATCTGATGACAGAATGAGTCCAAAGAGAACTCAGTCAGGACTGATAATCTAGTAATACCAGGGCACCTACACGTTAGAGGGGCTCCTCTAACATCCTATTCTAAATCCATGTGCACTGCTATGGAATTAGCTTCCAAAGTTTTCTATGGCCTGTACATGCATAGATCTCACCAGGCCTTCTATTCTGACACTTCTACTGCATAAAGATATTTTCAAAAGAACTTAATATTTATCATAAACAGTCTTAACTCACAGGAAGCCCTTGCTGTCCAATCTCCCCAGGAGCTCCAGGTTTGCCAGGATTACCCTGTGTGAGAAAGCAGTTTCCGAGTCACCATGTTACAAATTTATTTCTGACTTATTTATAACTTTAAATTGCTATGATTTATACTGTGGTTAATAGCTACTGCCAAGTGTTATACCTTAGCTCCAGGCATTCCAGGAATTCCTTCACGCCCATCTACACCAGGCAAACCCTAAGAATAAGAAAGAAATCAGAATGGTTGCTTAAACACAGTAATATCACTGTGACACATGCCCTTGATTGTACATAACAGTGTATGAAATAGTATGATTATTTATTCTACATGTGGTGTAGTTTAATGTATTAATAGTAAATCTCTCAGTAGACTATTCTTCTACTAAGAAATGCATTTTAACAGTAAGCAGGCTGTCAGGCACAATAATGGTCAAAGGACAGTTCAAAAGATTCGTATCTTCTTTTTTGCATTAATACAGAATTTGACTGATATAAGCCATCGTGTAGTACTGTGAAAAAGTCTGAAACGGGTTACGGTAACACACTGACACAGACACAACCACACTGTATTATTTGTATTTATTTTAATATTTTTCTAACAAATGAATGCTTGTTGCCTAAATTAATAGTTTTTCTCAGATGTATGTGTGCATACTGAGTATCTCCCAGAGGCTCCTGATATCTCTTAGCCAGGATTAACTGCATTTTTACTGATAACAGCAGTGAAGGTTCTGTGTGCTCAGTCCCACTTGTCAACATGTACTCACACTCTCTCCCTTCGGCCCCGGGAGGCCGGTGATGCCTCTCTGCCCTTGGGGTCCCTGAAAATAGAAATTATCGATCACACCCCAGCCTCGCATATATTATCTCTCTACAACAGTACAGCACAATGGACATCGCCTCAGCTATTTCTGAGATCTGTCTGTCAATTGTTTTCACTTGTAATGGTTTTATAGTAGGTGAATTAAGGTATTTGTAATGAAGAGGATTCTGGTAGTGCTCAGTCATCATACTTGTTCACCCCTAGGTCCAATCTCTCCCATCACACCCCTCTGCCCACGATCACCCTGCAAGATACACAACACACCTGCATTAGCATACATTACAAATGAAGTCTTGCTAACATATACATTAACAAAACTTTTAACTGCTGTGATTAAATACATATACTCTGCAGCCAAATAGACGTGAACACCTGATCATTATAACCTCATAAAGACTAATATGGTGCTGCCTCATCATATCAGTATCCCACTTTGTGGGTGAGCTGGTGTTGTTCTCAGGTGCTTTCCCTTTCATCACATGGATTGCATGTGCTTGACTTTATATGCCTGTTAGTGACTGGTGAGGCTAAAACATGTGAACTCAATAATTAGGAAGGGTGTCTAAACTTTTGGCCACATAGGGTAAATAGACTGTGGCTATAAGTAGAAAGGTCTGATGGACTTTAAAATATTAATATTATTTAATATTGATATTATTTTGGCACATTGTATGCACCTAAGGCAGTCTTTTTCATTTGTGCTTTATTGTTTGTGTTTAACACGTGGTGTAATTATCATACAAAATATAATTTAAAATTTCTTCCAACTCTTAGAATACAATAATCACAAAACAACAGGCAGATCACTTAATACATAATACAATCAAAAGTTGCAGCCCTTGCAACATCAGAACTTACAGCAGCACCTGCAACTCCCTGAGGACCTGGATCTCCATCATTGCCTCGAGGTCCCTAAAGGGAAAACCAGATTGACTCACTGCTGTTGCAGTTTTACAACCAAAACTGTGCACATGAGGTTACCATCAATAATCTCATCAATGAATTGGTTACTTGCCATCTCTCCTTTGATACCCATCATTCCTGTGGCTCCTTGGAGTCCTTGCGGACCCTGTTCAGACAAAACAGTATTATTAATACCTGTCTTGTCTATAATTGTATTATAAAGGCTAAAGATGCAGTAGTGAGGCTGAAGCACTCACAGTTGGGCCTTGGGATCCAACCTCTCCGGTGGCACCCTGGTCTCCCTCCTCTCCCTGAAAGAAGAATTCATAAATGACATGAGTGTTATGTAACGACAGAATGAGACATGGCTGTAACGCACAATACACTGCTTATCATGCTATTGGCCTTTTCAATACAAAACTCCATTATCTAAATAAGCCCTTTTACTGGTTTTCTCGGGGTATCATGACCAATCACAGCTCCAAATGGCTATTTTTATGTCTTTGTTAAAAAAAGAAATGTTATTTATTAACCAAATAACTGTTAGCCAACAAATAAACAACTGTTTTCTCAAAGCTATTTGTTAACCTCTCTGTTCACTACAACCGTAAAAATCATTTCACAGCAAGGGGTTTTCTCTCCTCACACTGATACACTGAGCCTCTTCTGCATTGCTCAGAGGCCGAAGAAATACTTCTTAAATAATTAAATTATTTTTGGTGACTGTGTTTACACATGGAAAAGCACAAAGCTCTGACATCCTATTTAAGACTTGGTATACAAAGCAAAGGAAACAAGTTTGCCATAAGGCATTCATTCCGACTTTCCATGATTTGGTTGTAAAAAAAAAAAATTGTGGCATCCACTGAGAAATGTCAGTAACAATGAATAACCTTCTTAGACAAAGAATAGCTTTAGACAGAACTATAAGGGCTAGATTTAGGTTATAATTGAATCAGATAAACTTAAATGCTTAAGAAACTTGATTTTAGCTGTAACATATGGTTTTCAAAAACAAATACCAGTCAGTTTTGCCTACCTACAGACGATCTGTTTATGTCTTACCTTGTGTCCCTGTTTACCAGGTTCTCCAGCCTCTCCCTTCACTCCTTTGTGACCCTGAAATTTAAATAGGATATCATTTGATTACTACACTCAAACAATTACAAAACAAATGGAAATAGAAGGATATATGTACTGCAAAGCTACTGTGGCCAAAAAAACGAAGTGCTTGAGTCTGGCCTTTACAAGCATGCAAGTGCTCAAATCTGGCTTTTTTTAAGTCTGTGCATTGCTTACTTTCATGCCAGGCAGTCCAGGATGGCCAGATGCTCCAGGTGGGCATGCGTTAGGGCACTGGAATGCAAAAGGGTGAAGTTAAGATGGTTAAGACTGTAAGCAAAAACCATGTTAAATATATTCAGATTCTTGTTGTAAATAATGGTGTAAATGGGTTTTACCAGCTCCATTGTCCCACCCAGTACTCCTGCAGCACCCTAGAATCAAAGAGGAGCAACTTTTAGGATCATTTTACTAATAGCTGAACAATAGTGGTATCGTAATATTCCTTCAAATGGAGAAGGAATGGCAAGTAGGCTACATTCACACAGAAGACACAAGTGGCCCAAATCCTCTTCCTCACATGTGACACAGATGTGTTTTCTGTATGGCAGCGTAACCAGCAAAAAACACCTGATAACAACATCTGATGTTTTCATTTACAATTTCTGACACTTTCTAATGTGGTACTGATATCTGATACACATCCAGTATGCAGCAATAAATTAAAAAAAAACCTCATAAATAATTTGGTTCATGCTGCCACAGGACAACAAGGCCACTATGTAAAAGAAAACCTAAATGTCTGAAAGCAAAGTTAAGCCAACAACATGAACCAAAAAGGTGTGGGTGGCCAAATAGCGTGCCCTTTTCTTTACAGCAAGCTGAAATGCATTCTTAGTTATAAGACCAGCTGTTACAGATGGAGATGGAGACCTAACAGAACATCAGATTAGAACAGGGAAGGGCTTCAGGCATGGTCCCCACCCAAACTTCAGTTATTTCATAACTCCAGAATATATACATATGATCTACACATTATATTTATTTCTGCTTCTTGCTTTTCATTCGTTGTCAGGTCCCTGACCACAGAAACATTCCTGGGTGGAGGGTTTTGGCTGGCAGAACATTCTCAAGCCAGCACTGACATTGTTTTGCCTGATGCAGGCAACTCTGTGCTGGTTCCACCAAAATAATATCTGGACTTGGTGGACAAATTGTGCAGCAACAGACGGAATACAATCAGTAATTGTAAACCTACAATTTGCATTTATTTGAGAGATGTATCTCCCTCAAAAATAATAAGCAGAAGATTTTCTAGTTAAAAATCATTATTATCAGTCATACGGTCTACCTCCCTAACACCTGTTTGCAATTTGCTGCAGCTTTGATCTACTTTCTATTTAGGGAGCTATACTTTACCATCACCATCTTCTGAAAATGTCTCTGTAACGTTATTACAAACACAAATCCATGAGCCTTTTCTGGTCTATACTAGCAGTGACCTGCATGATAATAGCACTTGCTATTGGAGGAAATTTTGCTGCCACCCGGCTCAAAAGTCACTTTTCACATTACACATTTCATATATTTAAAAACAAATCATTTACTGTCACTGTATAGTTTCCAAAATATATCTAACTATTGAAAGGCCAGGGGGGAATATGTATCATAGCCTATTATAAGGTCCCATTATATATGTTTTAACAATAAGAGTCAATACAACATTATATGTACAAATTATTTATTATCTATTAAGTTTTTTTCTGATCTTGTTTCACAGCCGTAAACAAGGATCAAAGGAACATTCTCTCTAAAGCTTTTCTAGGGCTAAAGCTATCTTCTGTTGGGTAATCACTTTAGTTTGCTTGTTTGTTTGAAACTCAAGTTTCAAAGGACACTGGCATTTATATTCAGTTTTCTGCAGTAAAGCTAATCTTAATGTACAGTAAAGAAAGTAAAAGAGGAAGATCTGTGGGTTAGGTAAAGCCAGCATTGTGTGTATCAAAGAGAAGCGATGGGCAGACATCTTACAATAAGAAAAGACTGGAGCGCACACTTGCACGCTTCTTAAGAGAATAGGTCTGCCTGACCTTAAATTGGTTCTCTTATTCTGTCAGTGTTTTCCCCAGAAACCTTATGAGTTATCTGTCTCATTGCCAATATCTGTTTACATCACTATATCGCCTAGGCCTAGCATAGATACCTAAAACACCAGCAACACAGTGTAAAGTGAATGAGAGTTTACGATGGTACTTACACGAGGCCCTGTTGGCCCACGGGGTCCCTGTGGCCCTCTGACACCCATTGCTCCCTGTAAGGCAGGAATACAGCTGGTCAGTTTCATGATCAAGCAGAATTACATTGACTGTCTATATGCATTCTGCTATTTTTTTTTCTTACTCCAACAGCATCATGTAAAATAAGATTATAGTGAATGTAGCAGCTGAAAATGTTTTCATGCTCCAGTCTGAAAATCAGTTTAAATATTATTTGATGTTTTATAACTGTCAAAATGTAAGAAACAAGCATTTCACAACTAGATTAATGCACATTAACTGTACAGTCTAAGCATTGTGTTCAGGATATTTCTTTCATATAAACTCTAACTTTATCCACTGTTGCATTTTGAATGTACACGGCAGGTCCAAATGAATCCAGGCCCCCTGCTATTGCGCAAAGTTAGACTTGTGTTTAAGGCTGCTATCACTATAACACAGGTGTTTAACTGCAGATACAAAACACTGCCAACAGAGTAAGACTCTAGAGTTCACCCAGACCACACTAGACATGGTAACCACAATGCAAAACAGGACATTATTTTCAATTGTCAGTATATCTATTATTTCTCATTTTAGAACTGTTGTTGCTCTGTTGTAAATATATTTAGTATATTAAGTATAGACACTATTTTGGCAAATATAGATAATGATTTAAAGCATATTTCTTACAACATGCAAAATTATCTGCCAAAATAGTGAGATAATTTGAAATTTAAATAATTCAAAACAAGTACTAAAGTAAACCTCTATGAATCTTAACATGAGGAAAGTCAGATGTATGAATAACTTTAGACAAATTTAGACATAACTTCACGATAAATCAAGATACTCTTTGTTGAAGAGCATGCCGCATGATGAGCTGCATACAAAATGCTGCTATATTATCCGTGTAGCTTTTCTGTTTCTACACGAAGACAATCAAAATTTTTTACAAATGCAGTTTTAACTCTTTGATAATATGACAGAAATCTCTTCAGTACATCACCCTCTCTTATTGTACGTCACATTGGCAAAAAAGCTATGAAAAGTCAAGGGACCAAGTCAGATTGTTTTTGCTGAACTCTTTATGTTCTATGTAGTTTAAGCAATGAACAGACAAAGATATTTGTATTACGTAGAAACGTATGTAATACTTAACGCTAATCCTAAGCCTTGAAATCATCCCAAACAGAAGGCTCTATGGCCTTGTGATGCACATGTCACATCTGTTATGCAGTACCAACCATTTCTTCAGGTTCTGGAAAAAAGTGCATGCTGCATTGCATCTGTTGCGATGATGGCTTTAAGGTTAGCATGTTCTATCCCCAACCCAATTGGCTTGAGGGGCTTACTGCCCCCTGCATTGGGTGGTGGAGCAGTGGAACTGCATTCTCTGGAACAGAATGAATATCTCTGGATTCTTAATTTGGGTTGGAGTTTGTGATCCAGAACTCATCGTGCAACGACCTGACCCCAAAGTACCTGATCTCACTAATGCTCTTGTGTTGAAATCAAATCCACACAGCAATGTTCTGACAGCTAGTGTAAATCCTTTCCGGAAGAACAGAGGCTGCTACTGCAGTAAAGGAGGTCAAACTCACTATTAAGACCCTTTGTGCCGGAAGACGTGCTGGAGAAACAGGGGACTACAAACTTTTGGACATGCAGTGTAAGGAGTGTCATTGTGAGTCTGCACTGCAAATATTTATGTGGGTCAAGTTTGGACTGAACGCTGTTCAAATTCAGTACTTAGTGTTTGGGTCAGGTGCAACTGGCCTTAAAGCTGTAGTGTAGGACTGGCCACGTTCCCATTTTCATTTTGTGCAATGATTATGCGACTATTTGATCTATTTGTTTGGTCTTATCCATGTTAGAACTGCCAACATATCTTCTCACAGATCAAATGTATCAATTTACAGGGTTCCCACTAAGATTTCCCACTAACATTCTCTTACTTTTTCCTGACAATGACTGACAAAAAAGCTGAATTTCCATAAATTATAATGAACAGAAAAGAAGGTTACAAAATACAACCAATGCCAAAAATGTGGGTTTTATTTATCTACTGTTTTCAGTACAAGTTGAGTTTTTACATTTGTCTGGCATGTCTACCTTCGTTAGCAGGTAAATATGGCCACATGTCTTGACTATAATTACTGCCAGTTTTTAACAAGGAGGAAGGGAAAAAGTGGACACGTGAAATTAGCCTCAACAACCACTCAATATGGGAAACACAGAAAAATACAATATTTAGATTAATGGCATCAAAAAATGTAAAGATGCTATAAATAAAAATAATTCCATAATATTCCATAACTTGACCCAAAACATATCAAGTCAAAACTAAAACTGGAACAGACTGTTCCAAATGTCATGATATTCCAGAAATGACCTGACCTAGGGGAACCCTGTGTTTACTAGCCAACTGAAAGGAGAGCAGTGGTGTTGATGTTTTGGGTATACAAATCAACACACTTAGTAATCTTGTGATTCAAAATTGAGAAACATTAATCTCTATTTTTTTTTTATGTGTTATCTCTGGTCAGTTTCAACCAGTTTTGTAATAACTGTCGTTCTTGGCCTAATGTTGTGGGAAAGATTTGGTTTGGGATGACTGATGCTGAACACTGTACACTGAGTAAGTTTAAGTAAGCAGTATTTGCAGCTTTAAAAAATGTAAATTAAGACAGAACTGTTACTCACAGGAGGGCCAACTTTACCAAGTGCACCTGGAAGTCCACCAGGCCCAGGTGGTCCCTGCTCATACAAGGGAAAATATAAGATGTTAAAGCCACTGTTGGAATAAATCTATCTGTATTCTGTGCTAGATGATTTAAGAATAGTTGAGACAGCAAACATGAAGCACTTACAGGAGGTCCATCAGGCCCAACACCCTACAAAATAAAACAAATTATATTTTAAAACATATTTTAAGTTATATTTTAATCTTACTTCACATTTAAATTGCAAGTAACTTGACATGACAGCAAATGTTTATATAGTGATTATTTCAGGAGGTAGATTCAGACTTACAGCTTCTCCACGAGGTCCAGGTTTACCAGGTTCTCCCTAAATCACAACACAACCTATGTCAGTATCACATCAGTCAAAATATAACCGCAAGTATTTTGAGCAATGAAATAACCACTGGTGTGTCAACAGGTTATCACCTTGAATTTTCAATATCAGCCATATGATTCATAATTCTATAAACCAAACGTTTTACTTAAGACTGTGAATAATTGCCTCAAGAGTTCACATAGAGCCTTTAAAGCACATTGCTCTCGTTATTTTAATAGGAACTGGTGCTGAGGCCTCGTTTTACCCACGGAGATTAAAAAGGAATACTGACAGGATTAAGGCTTATTTGTCATGAGGAATTGCTTTGCACAATAATTCCCATTGCAATGTAGAGCACAAAGCTAGAGTTTGGCTGCTGTCCATGCTAAAGGTCTACCAGACCAAAAGCTGAGAGTTCATTAGCCAGTCACCTTCGGTCCAGGGGGGCCATCAGGACCTGCATCTCCCACCGGGCCAGTCAAACCCTGAGAACAACACGAGCAGGGAAATTAGACATTTTAGATAATTAGTCATAACAAGAGCTTACAGGGTCTGACATTTGCCCTCTACAGGTAATGTTCAGAAAAAAAATGCATAGCAATTTGTTATATTTAACCTATTTAATAGTAACATAGAACAATGTGGTCACATATACTGCCACTGTTTAAACAATTCAGAACAGTTCATATGTTCTCAGCATTATATAGTATTTCATAGTTGTCATGATTACTTGATGGGAAAAAATCAATTAAAATGTACCTGCCTAATAAATAATCGTGTTTAGTTGGCAATTTTCTGTCATCATTAGAAATCATGTCAAAATGCGTTTTTCTGAGTATTTTCCAAATAAGTGTTTTAGTATGAAGTGAGAATAATTAGGTCTGTTTAATGAGATATAGTGCAGTGTAGTATCATTGTAATTAACTACTACTATTATTATTATTATTATATGTGGCATTACCAGTTTTGTTCAAAGTTACTAAATTGCAGTAAAACTAAATGTTGTGTATCATGAATGTCTTGAACTATCGACTTTAACACATTTTTACAGTTTTACAGCTTACTAGCTTTTATTAGCTTTATCAGTGTTAAGCCTGAAGCATATGGAGCAAATGGAATTGGCTAAAATTGAAGTCAGCTGGGAGGTATCAGCCAAGAAAACTGCTATCAGTACATCTCTACACTAAATAAAGTCATTACTCGCTGTTAATTGCCCTAATACATTCTTTTGAAGTGTTTTTATTTGATTCCTAATAACTTTATTATACTAATAAAAATAGAAAAAATATGTGTTTTGGAACAAATCTTTGGTCAAAAATTGGACTGGGCTTACATTACAGCTTAACAAGTCGCCAATGACTGATTTGTGGGAGTCACTAAAAAACAGTTCAGGAGTCCAAATCCAGGGTTCTCGGTTCTGTATTCTGCTGAAACGCAGACTAAAAGTATTTTTAGAAATGTCAACTAAGATACAAATTTCTCATCATACACCATGTAGTTTAATTCAGTTTCATTTCCACAATGCTCGACATACCGCAAGCTGATAACTCTAGAATTGGACCTGAATTCGTTAGCAGTCATGACTGTTCACCTGTTGATGAGCGTACCACCTGAAGCACTGTTCTTTTATACATACAGGTTAGTTTAGGAGTGTGATCAGGTTTACTTCAGTGTCATTAAAAGGTATTGCACACCCGACAAGAAACTTTTTACCTGATTTACCTGCTATGTGAATATAGCTTCACACACTTCTATTTGCATGCCTTTCTAATTTAATAGAAAGAGCTGGCATAAACTCCACAAGTGCAAAAGTCTCAGATCATTAGAATAAATCAATCTGAGGGTCAATTAAACACAAGCTTCCTGGGAAAAGATGAGACAACGTGAACTTTCTGTACAAAGACCTGAACAATGTCAGTGCCACAAATATTCTTTAAACAGTGACCTAAAGCTACCGCAGGATTTTGAATATATCTTTTTCTTTGTAATTCTTATTTGTTTTCTTTGTTTTAGCCCCTTAAAAAGCCACGGCTCACCAGCAGGCCCAAGCAACACACTTCTATAATTAAGAAATAACCCAACCAGTTTACACTGTAGTTCCTGTAGTTACTGAATAAGAAGTCTAGTATGTAATAACACACTTAAGCACAGTTTCTTAATCCCTATCCCTAATCATCAGTACTTACAGAACACTGACCAACAGCATGTTTTATTAAAAAAGAGTAGAACTGCTTATATTCAAATTTACTTTGGTGCAGAGTGTCAAATGCTGAATAAAAATCGTTGTATTATTGATATTTTTATTTTAAGTTGTAAATGCAGCAAAACTGGATCGTCATGCACGAACACTATCATAAAACCCTATGCAAACTATTGTAACTCTATGCTGTACTCATTCTTTTTCTCCACTTCTGCTAAATATCGTGACTGTTTCATATTTAGTGAAAATGGTTTAAAATAATGATTTACTTTTTTGCCAAGTGTAACCAAATACAGTTAGTTTACTACTAAACTTAAACCAAAAGAACGGGGCTAGGTAGCAAAATTCTGTGCGTCTGTAAATCCTCTCCCAGCTCACAAACAGCAGCCTGAATATCACAGGCCATTTAGCTACCTGCCTTTTGACCTTCTCAAACAAGCCACTTTCACACTCATCATTCCACACCAAGCTGAGGATTTCCAAAGAGAGGCATCCTCTGTGTTCACTGCACACACAAAACTCACTCTTCTCTCTCATTCAACTGCCAAAACCTCATTTCACAAACTTAAGGCATGGGGCAAAAAGAGCTGGGATCATAGGACCATCCAGGGTTCTATCAGAGCTTAAAGCCACTGAAAACACTGGAAACTACACTCAGTAGGCCAATCCTACACATTGTAGAAAGTACAGAAACACAGTTTTAACATTAGAGAGTGTGTGGAGAGTTTATTATTTAAATGTGTTCATTGTTTCCAATACACTACATCAAAACAAAAACATCCGAAGTTAAGTAAACTTAAAGGCCAAATGTTTAAACTCTCACATTAAATAATACATATTTTTTTGTGAAAATAATTGCACTAATGATAATACTCCTTTCATTCTGAACCCAAAATCAGAAGCTGCTTTAAAAAGAAATTAGCCAAAAATACAGCGTGTAAAAATATAGAGCGAAACCCACCACAATCAAAAAGAATGAGAACCACAGATGTTGTATAAAATTATTAAACATCTACCTAAACATTGTTAGCACTAATATACACAAGTTACACCACCTACAGAGAATACATTAAAAACTGTACTACAGAAATTCTGATTTTTAATTATTATGATAACAAACAGTAAAGATTGTGGCTTAACTTTTGTACAAGCCACACTTTTTCATAAATCCTCAAATCAGTTACTGTGCATCAAAACATGCAGACGTGTTCCCAACAGAAGCCTGTTAACTGCATTTTTAAAAAAAGCCAACAGAGCACCCCAACATTTCTATACAACTTTCTGTTATTTGAAGCTAGAAGTGAAGCTAACGGTGCGTAAACCTTAACACCTGTCTGTTTATGTTCCTGAGGTAGAGCGGCTAAGGGCAGAAAAGGCTTTATTTTCTTAACCCGTTCCACCTTTTTCACAGGGACATGACTTTAATTAAGTCCAGATCTCAAAGTCTCCAAGCTTAGACAAAAAGACTGTTGTCTAAAGGAGGAAGCTCTTCCTGGGTTCTTTACTTTAGTTCAGCATGTGAAATTCCCTGCATTTTTGGCTCATTTGTAGAGGACCACCAGCCCCTCCTCCTCCCATCCACACACACAACAAAACTCTCAGACAACGTCCCTCTATCTTTTTGATTATATACCTATTATATGACAGTAATAACAGTAATCAGACCTTCTGTGTCATCAAGCCCCAAAGGAAATTAGCAGCAAAGCACTCACATCAGCTCCAGGCAGTCCAGGAAGTCCTGCAGAGCCAGGTTTTCCAGGATCTCCATCAGGTCCCTGCAGTTTGAAACAATGAGTTAGTTGTTGTACAGCACAAAGTGGTGATTTAACATCTTAAACCATGGATTATTATACTGTTATTAATCTCAGTATAGTATGACATTCCGCAAAAGCTTTGTATCCCTTTCTAAGTTCACTTCTGAAATTTAGAAAATTCCATTTAGCATCGTGTTCAGATTTCACAATGAGCAGGAATGGTTAAAATGGTGTTAGGTTAACTCATATCATATAAGTTATATATAAGCACAATGTATAACAGTGCTACCTGCCTGTAAACCACCACCCCATGTGAGAGACTGGGGTTCGATTTCCGGTCTGGGTGATTTAGCTGTGCTACATCTATAATAAGAGTCTTTGGTCACGACTAACACGGCATTGACCCACCTGTAATACGATTAACCTTGTCACTCTGGATAAGAGCGTTAGCTAAATACCATAAATGTAAAGTTACTATTGCTGAGACATCAAGATTTTTTCCCACACTGAGTGTGCACTTCATAATCCCATCACTGTGGAATATGTGATTTTGCTAATAAGCCATTGAAACCGTTTACATGCACTTGGGTAATCATGTAACTCTGAGTTAGCCAATCTGCAATCAGCCAATAAACTTACAATATAGAACTTTACTTCAAGATTAATATTTAAAGTCTTCATTTTGTCAAGTTTCTAGTTGGCTATATTGTTACTCCAAAAATGTTTTGTTGCCATCTCGCGGTTAAATGAGATTTGTTTACTTCACCACACTGTGTTTTCCACATGAGCTCTAAGCTGAAACCCAGCACTCTTTATATTAGGTCTGTAAACAGACTTGATGTGATAATCCTAGTTCTGCTTTGGCCAGTACTCAAGGTGTCAACATTAACCCCCTAACAAACCGCTACGAAAGTAACACATAAGTTATAAAGTATGGATACGGATTCTTGTTGTTTAATGGATTAAAAGCTACAGTCTATTCCAGATCGATAAAGCTGTTTTCTTTCAGCTGTAATAATGTCAAGATTGTTGCTGTGTGCAGTCTTTGTGACAGAATGTGTTTAAGTGGTGCTGGTACTCACAGCTGAGCCATCTTCTCCCTCTTCCCCTCTGTCCCCCTGAAAATAAATGGTTGATTAAAGGGAGGCATGGTCTCCAGTTTAGTTATATACTGTAGGACACTGATTAAATGGGAGTTCTCTTCATAATTAAATGTAAGATGTAAACAGAATCATTCGGAGTGGTTTGGTGTAAAGTGGTTCATTGTGTGGATTTCTTTACAGCGGTGGTCGTGATAACCAGGGGTCATCATGTCAACAACACACAGGCCGACACTTTTTTAATATCCACCAGTGAACCTACACGTGAGCTTTATATGAAACGTTGATGATGATGAAATGGTGGGAAATCTGTAAATAATATCTTTACTTCAGAGACTGCTTTGCCTTACAATACCCTGCATGTATCCCGCCACCATAATTGTTTTTTAAGATCAAGATCTTCTCAAAAACTTTGTTAAACAATGTGAGGGAGCTTGGCGTCTGGTTCTCACCACCACCGAACTGTTCTGACAAGTTTCTCTAGAACTGAACATTTCACAACAGACCACTCTGAAAGACTTTACCTTTCATGGCTTGAGTTATGCAGAAACTTGTCCCTTCAAATGGAGCAAGCGTATGAAACACAAAACACTGAACTCACAGAAATCCCATCGATTCCCGGGACTCCAGGAGGTCCTGGTGGGCCAGCTGGTGCTCCGTTCCTCTGTTAAATACCAAGAGCTTTCATTACTATTGTGTGCTAATGGAGATTCACCTGTTGAGAGCAGGCCTAGCGAAGGCAAGGCAAATGAGAAAGGGCTGCCTGTGTGCCAAATTGGATACTAGTACTATACTACCATAGTATATAGGATTTAGTTAGATGGACACAACTAGTAACCCACTTGTTATGGAAGCAGCAGCCCAAAAAATCTGTGTTTATAATTAGGGATGGGCAATATGGTCATATTTTACAGTTACCTTGACAAAAAAAATGCAATATGCATCAGTACTTAAAGAACTCAGAACAAATACAGCAGCACAAATAGTTCTGTTTGTCTGGATTTGACTGCATGTTTTTGTAGAGGTGGTTCCTTGCACTGTTTTGCACCATTCTAACTTACCAAACTTATCAGTTTTATTGTATTATGAAAAGAAAGTCACGTATCTCTACCATGCGTTTACATTGTATGTAAATTTCAAGGCAATAGGAATGCTCCAGAATTGCTTGGACTAAAACCTCTTTCCAGTAACTTGCATAGAAAGCCAGGAATGTTTTTGCTCTCTGCTGTAAACCTTCCATTTTGGAGACACCTGATATTCCTTATGTGAATATTTTCAGAGTAGGGTGATATTGTTATTTTGCTTATACTGCCCACCCAGATAATCCAACAACTGGCTGGTTGGCTGGCATATCCAAAAAATATTAGAATAGCATTATTCCAAATAAAAGATTATAGAAACAATCATTATCATTTATACTCGAGAAAAAATAATTC
This sequence comes from Prochilodus magdalenae, assembly GCA_024036415.1. Lineage (NCBI taxonomy): Eukaryota > Metazoa > Chordata > Actinopteri > Characiformes > Prochilodontidae > Prochilodus > Prochilodus magdalenae. The sequence continues at coordinate 36,063 of JAMWET010007771.1, read as the reverse complement.
ACTATTTTCTCTGTTACGTTGACTTAGCACGTAGTGCTAGAATATTTACATCTATTGTTATAAATATCATCACAATATGTCTAAACATGTTTGTCTGAGCATCCTGAAGACACCAGTGCTGTAACACCTCTATGTTGAATTGGATTTAGCGAAGCACAGGGTATAAAATATAAAATACAAATATGTACATTTAAAAGTTTTTGAAGATATTTTACATTTACAATGTGGGTTTACTTTAGTCTGGACTAACCTGGCGTTAGGGCTGAACGACTTTCTGACCAGTAATCCGATTACCTTTGTTTTCAATATATTGACTAAGAAATATTTTGTCCAAGAAAACAAGAACATCGTTTTTTTCTATCCTGGCCTTGAATGCTTAAGACACTAAGCCAGCTTGCCACATATTTGGGGTTGTGATGTCACAGCACAGACAGGTTTGGTTGCTTCTGATTAGCTGAATGAATCTAAAAGCATGCTCCATGTTATTTGGGTACATTTCCCAATATATCTGCCTTGTTTTTAATAAAATCTCCATCTTCTTTCAAACTGCGATTTTTGATATTAAAACCGATTGGTCTTTGATGTTTGCCTTATCAGCAACCTTTAAAACACTGTATAATTACAATATTCATATATTTTAACAGTATGTTTTTCAGTTGTGACTGTCTGACTAAAATAACATTAACAGAAAAGACATCCAGAAAATAATGACCAAAAAAAAGGAATAGTTGAAAGTCAGGAAACAACATGCACATGCACCTGACCTGGATGAAGAGCTGGTTGATATGATATTTATCGTTATTGTGATAAATACCACCTGAATACATGACAATATGCTGAATTTCTACGCATATTTGTGGACGTTAAACCTAATAATTGTCATTCAAAATTGAACATACTGAAGTCCTATCATTATTTATCATGTTCAAAAAGAGATTGGTCAGCATATTATGTGGGTATATAAGTGATTAGCTAGACAGTTTATAAAAGCTACTTTTCTTTCAATTGTGCCACAAATTCGTCCGTTTTGACTTATTAGATGTCAGACAAAAGTACTATTGTGACATTTGTCGTTAAAAGAAATATCCTAAAGTGTTTTTAATATTACATTACCCCGTATTTGCGCACCTCTACTCGCTAGCCTGTTGCTAATCCTGAGGTAATTAGCTGAGCTAGCTAGCCTGCGCAGGCTAACGTTACGTTAGCTAGCATGTCTCCAAACTTTTCGAGGTTTTTATTTTGGACCTTCCAAAGAAGCTTCCTCCAACAAAAGTTGAGAAACAAGTGTAAAACATGCCCATTTACCTCAAACCCAGCTTCGGATATCTGTAAGAAAGCAGAGGAGAGCGCAGAAGTTGAGTTTAGATACCTGAGCTGAGGCGAAGAGCGCCAGTCCGAGCAGAAGCAGCGCGAGCGGCACGCGCAGACCCGACGCGCGAGCCATGATCTTCCCGCCAAGCAAGCACAACCGCGCAGAAACGCTCCGCTCTCTTGGTTTGAGCTGGGCAGACGGACCCCCCTACCAGACCACCCAACCAAACCTGTTTCAGCTAACTGCAAGTCAAAGGGCCACCATAACCACAGAGCCCTCATGTTTATTCATGACATGGGAGGAGATGAAAGGGGGCGCGAGGAGGGGCCGTATCCTAAACTGACCTCTGGTTTCAAACGAAGACCACCAGCTGGAGATTCAGCTGGGGAATATAAATATAGATCATCCAAATATGTTTAATACCTACCATTAATCGCAAAAAAAATAAAATACATGCCATAAAAGCCTTATATTAAATAACATGAATCTACCATATGAGTAATATAGGCCACCCATATATGAATAATGCTCTGTCACACAAATATATATATATATATATATATATATATATATATATATATATATATATATATATATATATATATATATATATATATATATATACTGTAAGTTTATATACTGCCAATTTCAAATGTCATATATATATGTTTATTTCCAATTAGTAAACAGTCAAATTATTATAACCACTTCCTATTTTTGATAGTTCATAAAGCAAGTCACACAGACATGTCACACAGCTAGAAAGGTCTCACACTAGCTGGATGAGCATGACCAACGCCTCCAAGTACTACCCCGAGCCCCTGATTTCCCAGACTTGAACACGGTTGAGCGCCTTGATCGTCGTGTTCACTTTATAGCTCCTCCTCCATGCCCCCTTCAGCAGCTGTGGGATGCCCTGCCATCAGCATGGCTCCAGATACCTGCGACACCCTACCAGAACCTTACTGAGTGACTCCCAGCCCGACTAGAACAAGTAAACACAGGTATGGTTGGTATTGCTTAGTGGGTAACACCTCTGCCTTCCATGCTGTAGACTATGGTTCGATCCCCTACCTGGGCAAGCACCCTACACTATACATATGGACTACGGAGTCCTTGGGTATGACTCCTAACGGCACATCAACCAAACGGAGTTAGTTCCTGTTTGTCCCATCAATGTTCTCTGGCCATAACCAGGTACTCACGGAGCCTGATATGAACATGTTACAAGTCAGCTATTCTACAACAGATCTGGGGTCAGATTTCTTTGGTGCTCAGGGTCAAAGGTCATGTCTGAGGTGGTTTCTCTGAGTAGCCACTGTGCATTATGTCTCACTGACTATATCATTTACATTGTCCATGTATGGAATAGCGTGCTGGCTCTGTGATTGCTCTGATTCCTTAGTGTTCACTGTTTAGTCCGCCCTCTTACTGAACTCCAGTACCGTGGATCCAGACAATCAGAGACCTGGGCAGAGACTGATTAGCAGGAGCAGAGGTAGAAGCAAGGCTCTGGAGGAAGTTAGAAATCCAGGACCAAAGTTGGAGACCACTGGTATACAGTATATCAACCTGGCTGTGTGATGTATTTCTAGTTATCCTTTAGACACAATGTGTATCAGCATTTTCCCGTATTCGCCACGGAATGCACTGTGGCTTCTCTGGATAACCATTATATAGCTAAATTCCCATTGATTAATAGTCAAAACCATCACATTTCTAATTAAAAGGATTTAATTTAATTTAATTTAATTTAATTTAATTTAATTTAATTTAATTTAATTTAATTTAATTTAATTGTTTTATTTATTATTATTATTATTATTATTATTATTATTATGGTTGTTGTTGTATATTTTAAATCATTAATCTACTATATAATTCTACTGTAATTCACAATAAAAACCTTAACCACAAAAAAAAGCTGTTTTGAGCAGGCTTCTTGCACAACCACACAATATTTGATATAAATTATATATTTTATTATATATATATATATATATATATATATATATATATATATATATATATATATATATATATATATATATATATATCTCATATATATATATAGTCGCTGTCCAAAGAAAAACAGGTATCTCCAAAATGGCAACTTTACAGGAGAGACCAAAAACCTCATGTCATTTGAATGGAAGTCAAAGGAACCAGACGTCTTTTCAAGCAGTTTTGGGTTGTTTCGTTTGGTCCATTCTTCATGAAATTCCCACACAGTATGAAGAGCAGCTCGTGT
>JAMWET010007771.1:0-27500 GCA_024036415.1 Prochilodus magdalenae | reverse complement strand
GTATCCCTCCACCATGAATGGATTTTAAGGCAATAGAATCAAAATGGATGGGAACCAGGGGTCTCCATGTCTATAACAGACATATAGACACTTTACATATAAGTTAAATAATTTGGGGGACTATTTTGCCTCACAGCGTCCTCTATGTATCCCTCCACCATGAATGGATTTTAATGCAATAGAATCAAAATGGATGGGACCCAGGGGTCTCCATGTCTATAACACACATATAGACACTTTACATATAAGTTAAATAATTTGGGGGACTATTTTGCCTCACAGCGTCCTCTATGTATCCCTCCACCATGAATGGATTTTAAGGCAATAGAATCAAAATGGATGGGAACCAGGGGTCTCCATGTCTATAACACACATATAGACACTTTACATATAAGTTAAATAATTTGGGGGACTATTTTGCCTCACAGCGTCCTCTATGTATCCCTCCACCATGAATGGATTTTAAGGCAATAGAATCAAAATGGATGGGAACCAGGGGTCTCCATGTCTACAACACACACATATAGACACTTTACATATAAGTTAATTAATTTGGGGGACTATTTTGCCTCACAGCCTCCTTTATGTATCCCTCCACCATGAATGGATTTTAAGGCAATAGAATCAAAATGGATGGAAACCAGGGGTCTCCATGTCTATAACACACATATAGACACTTTACATATTATCTAAACCACCAGTGAGTGTTTATATGGAATGTTGATGATGGTAAAAGAGGGATGGATCTTCTTTGGGGGACTATTTTGCCTCGTCCTGCATGTATCCCTCCACCATGAATGGATTTTAAGGCAATAGAATCAAAATGGATGGGAACCAGGGGTCTCCATGTCTATAACACACATATAGACACTTTACATATAAGTTAAATAATTTGGGGGACTATTTTGCCTCACAACCCCCTCTATGTATCCCTCCACCATGAATGGATTTTAAGGCAATAGAATCAAAATGGATGGGAACCAGGGGTCTCCATGTCTATAACACACATATAGACACTTTACATATAAGTTAATTAATTTGGGGGACTATTTTGCCTCATAGCGTCCTCTATGTATCCCTCCACCATGAATGGATTTTAAGGCAATAGAATCAAAATGGATGGGAACCAGGGGTCTCCATGTCTATAACACACATATAGACACTTTACATATAAGTTAAATAATTTGGGGGACTATTTTGCCTCACAGCCTCCTTTATGTATCCCTCCACCATGAATGGATTTTAAGGCAATAGAATCAAAATGGATGGGAACCAGGGGTCTCCATGTCTACAACACACACATATAGACACTTCACATATTATCTAAACCACCAGTGAGTGTTTATATGGAATGTTGATGATGGTAAAAAGAGGGATGGATCTTCTTTGGGGGACTATTTTGCCACATCCTGCATGTATCCCTCCACCATGAATGGATTTTAAGGCAATAGAATCAAAATTGATGGGAAACAGGGGTCTCCATGTCTATAACACACATATAGACACTTTACATATAAGTTAATTAATTTGGGGGACTATTTTGCCTCACAGCGTCCTACATGTATCCCTCCACCATGAATGGATTTTAAGGCAATAGAATCAAAATGGATGGAAACCAGGGGTCTCCATGTCTATAACACACATATAGACACTTTACATATAAGTTAAATAATTTGGGGGACTATTTTATCACAGGTGTTGATGTATCCCTCCAATGAAGAGGAATCTTCTTCAAATCATAAACTATTTTCTCAGACATCAGGCAGTGTATCCCTCCATTCCATGAATGGAACTTTCTGTGAGGGAATAGAAGAGGTGGAATTGATGGGAAACATTGACCTCCATGTCTGAACGAACACACATATAGACACTTTACATATAAGTTAATTAATTTGGGGGACTATTTTGCCTCACAGCGTCCTGCATGTATCCCTCCACCATTAATGGATTGTTGAGGTATATGTGCTTCATGGTACCGAGCCGATGGTCTACTTACCGGCACTGCAATAGCAGGATTGTCCTTTAATTTTCCGATATGCGTGAAGCCATCCAGATTCAGCGTTCCCCGAGCCGGCAGCTGCTGGGAGTCCACTAATATACAGTCGAGCACGAGAGATACGGAGCCTCTCTTCACGACCAGTAACAGTTTATGCCACTGGGAATTAAAGAGAAACGGCAGGTACGGGAAAAGAGCCGTCATCACTCCGTTCTCCGCAGTTATGTAGGAGAATTCCACGGAAAAGGCCTGTCCATTCAGCCTGACCGCAAGCTGCTCTTTCCCATTCAGGTCCTGCATTTGCCAGATATTCCAGTGTTTACTCAGCGTGTTCCCATCCATCCGGAAAACTGCTTCAAATGCAAATTCATCAGGCAGTCCTGCGGGATACGCGGATCTGAAACAGACATGGAGAAACAGAAATGGAGTCATGAGGGACACTACATGGCTCCATGAAGAATCATGAGGAGGGAAGTTTGTACTCTCAGGGAACCTAAACCTAAAGAACCTCCACACAATGTTCTGCAGGAACGGTTCTCTACAGAACCCGTTGTGCTGTATGTGGAGGTGGTGTTATCAGAGGGCGACTCCAGTGGTTTCTCAGAGATGCTGTGTGAACCTGCAGTGAGAGACTACCAGTGGTTAACTACGCTACATGTTCACTTACATTAGTTAACCAGTGTTAATGTATTACTGCGTTAGTTTACCTGTAGAGTGGTATTCTTCCTTCCTTCCTTCCTTCCTTCCTTTCTTTCTTTACAGTACCAGAAGTCTTTATTTCTTTACTGGTTTTATTCATTTTTGTTTGTTTGTTGTTACTTTCTTTTTTTATTTAAAGTTATTTACAGTACTATAAGTCTTTATTTTTTTATCTTTTCTTTATGAGTTTTATAACTTTTTGTTTGTTTCTTTTGTTCTTTCTTTCTTTCTTTCTTTCTTTACAGTGGTGGTAAAAGGAACCAGATATCTTTATTACTTTATTTACTTCTTTACTGGTTTTATTTTCTTTCTTTCTTTCTTTCTTTCTTATTTTTTGTAGATGTTCTTAGTTCTTAGTTTTATTTTTTACAGTACCAGAATATACAGTCTTTCTTTCTTTACCTTTACTTTATTGGTTTTATTCATTTATTGTTTGTTTGTTTGTTTTTACTTTCGTTTTTTAATTTATTGTTATTTACAGTACTATAAGTCTTTATTTTTTTCCTTTTTATGAGTTTTATACTTTTTATGTTTGTGTCTTTTGTTCTTTCTTTCTTTCTTTACAGTGGTGGTAAACAGAACCAGATGTTGTTTATTATTTTATTTATTTCTTTACTGGTTTTATTCATTTTCTTTCTTTCTTTCTTTCTTTCTTTCTTTCTTTCTTTCTTTCTTTCTTTACAGTACCAGAAGTCTTTATTTCTTTACTGGTTTTATTCATTTTTGTTTTTACTTTCTTTTTTATTTAAGTTACTTTCTTTTTTTTATTTAAAGTTATTTACAGTACTATAAGTCTTTATTTTTTTATCTTTTCTTTATGAGTTTTATAACTTTTTGTTTGTTTCTTTTGTTCTTTCTTCCTTTCTTTCTTTACAGTGGTGGTAAAAGGAACCAGATATCTTTATTACTTTATTTACTTCTTTACTGGTTTTATTTTCTTTCTTTCTTTCTTTCTTTCTTTCTTTACAGTACCAGAAGTCTTTCTTTACTTTTCTTTCTTTTCTAAAAGTCTTTTTTTTTTAATTTTTTATAACGTTTTATAACTTTTTGTTTGTTTCTTTTGTTCTTTCTTTCTTTCTTTCTTTCTTTCTTTCTTTCTTTCTTTCTTTCTTTACAGTGGTGGTAAACAGAACCAAATGTTGTTTATTAGTTTTTTTTCTTTCTTTCTTTCTTTCTTTCTTTCTTTCTTTCTTTCTTTCTTTCTTTACAGTACCAGAAGTCTTTATTTCTTTACTGGTTTTATTCATTTTTGTTTGTTTTGTTGTTACTTTCTTTTTTATTTAAAGTTATTTACAGTACTATAAGTCTTTATTTTTTATCTTTTCTTTATGGGTTTTATAACTTTTTGTTTGTTTCTTTTGTTCTTTCTTTCTTTCTTTCTTTCTTTCTTTCTTTCTTTCTTTATTTATTTATTTCTTCCTTTCTTTCTTTCTTTCTTTCTTTAATTTTCTTATTTTTTTAGTTGTTCTTAGTTCTTAGTTTTATTCTTTGCAGTACCAGAGGTCTTTGTCTGTCTTTCTTTCTTTCTTTACACGTCTTTACAGTACCAGAATATACAGTCTTTCTTTCTTTACTTGGTTTTATTTAGTTATTGTTTGTTTGTTTGTTTGTTTGTTTGTTTACTTTCTTTTCTTAATTTATTGTTATTTACAGTACTATAAGTTTTATACATTTTTGTTTGTATTGTTTGTATCTTTTGTTCTTTCTTTCTTTCTTTCTTTCTTTCTTTCTTTACAGTGGTGGTAAAAGGAACCAGATGTCTTTATTAGTTTATTTATTTCTTTACTGGTTTTATTCATTTTCTTTCTTTCTTTCTTTCTTTACAGTACCAGAAGTCTTTATTTATTTACTGGTTTTATTCATTTTTGTTTGTTTGTTTTGTTTTTACTTTCTTTTTTATTTAAAGTTATTTACAGTACTATAAGTCTTCATTTTTAATCTTTTCTTTATGAGTTTTATAACTTTTTGTTTGTTTCTTTTGTTCTTTCTTTCTTTCGTTCTGTCTTTCTTTCTTTCTTTACTGTGGTGGTAAAAGGAACCAGATATCTATATTACTTTATTTCTTTCTTTACTGGTTTTATTCATTTTCTTTCTTTCTTTCCCTCTCTCTCTCTTTCTTATTGTCTTACTGGTGAATGGAACCAGACGCCCACCTCTAAAATCTCCCTCACAGAAAGTTGCTACATGAAATGGTAATGAACACGCTGCCTGATGTCATAGTGGAAGGATACATGCAGGACGCCATGTGACAAACAAGTCCCCAAAAAGAATGTATTATTATCAGGTTTCCCAGATTTTTCCATCATCACCATTCCGTATAAACACTCAGAAGACACGCGTAGGTTCACTGGTGGCTGGGATAGTGTATAAAGTGTCTATACGTGTGTTGTCGACATGGAGACCCCTGGTTCCCATCACCGCCACTTTAAAGAACATCTGAACCACCTCACACCAAACCCACTCGGAATTAAACTGGTTCCTCTTTTACGGTTCTCTCCCGTTTCTGAAATTGGTCCTGTGTTTAACCCATGCTCTCGTGTTCATTTAGATGTTAATGACATGTCTGTGTTGTGGTGTCAGCTAACAGTCACAGTACCATTCAGTCCTACACATCCTGCTCATGTGTATGTGCTGCTGCCCACGGCTCTTCAGCACCATGGACAGGGCGAATACGCAGCGTGGCCACTAGATGGCGCAATTCGCCTATTTATAATTGAGCCAATGGTGACGCACCTGGAGTTTATCCTGAAGTTGAACTCTGGTCCGATTTTATAAGCAGTGTGCTGAGGAGTCCATCCGGGGACTTTTTTGACGGTCCCTCTTCTGGCGAGCTCCGCGATTTGAAACTGAGCCATAATATAAAACCCTGTAAAACACAGTACAGGAGTGGAGTAGCTTCTTCACACAGACGGATTGCAGGTGTGAAGAGCTACCTGGGGGGAAAAGAGTTATCTTAGAAAAGGAGATACCCCGATTAAAGAGTTACCCGAGGAAAAGAGTTACCTGAGGAAAAGAGATACCCTGATTAAAGAGTTACCTGAGGAAAGGAGATACCCCGATTAAAGAGTTACCTGGGGAAACAGAGTTACCTGAGGAAAAGAGTTACCTGAGGAAAGGAGATACCCTGATTAAAGATTTACCTGAGGAAAAGAGATACCCTAATTAAAGAGTTACCTGAGGAAAGGAGATACCCCGATTAAAGATTTACCTGAGGAAAAGAGATACCCTAATTAAAGAGTTACCTGAGGAAAGGAGATACCCCGATTAAAGAGTTACCTGGGGAAACAGAGTTACCTGAGGAAAGGCGTTACCTGAGTAAAGGACATACCCTGATTAAAATGTTACCTGAGTAAAGGGGATACATTGATTAAAGATTTACCTGAGGAGAAGAGTTACCTTAAAAAAAGGAGATACCCTGATTAAAGAGTTACCTGAGAAAAGGAGATACCCTGATTAAAGAGTTACCTGAGGAAAAAAATTTACCTGAGAAAAGGAGATACCCTGATTAAAGAGTTACCTGCGGAAAACAGTTCCCTGAGAAAAGGAGATACCCTGATTAAAGAGTTACCTGAGGAAAGGTGTTACCTGAAGAAAAGAGTTACCTGAGAAAAAGAGTTCCCTGAGAAAAGGAGATACCCTGATTAAAGAGTTACCTGAGGAAAAGACTTACCTGAGGAAAGGTGTTACCTGAAGAAAAGAGTTACCTGAGGAAAAGAGTTATCTGAGAAAAGGAGATACCCTGATTAAAGAGTTACCTGAGGAAAAGAGTTCCCTGAGAAAAGGAGATACCCTGATTAAGGAGTTACCTGAGGGAAAGAGTTACCTGAGGAAAGGCATTACCTGAGGAAAAGAGTTACATGAGGAAAAGAGTTACCTGAGAAAAGGAGATACCCTGATTAAAGAGTTACCTGAAGAAAAGTGTTACCTGAGAAAGGAATCTTCAAAGCTCCAGGTAAAGAGATACCGGAGTAAAGAGTTACCTGATAAAAGAAGATACCTTGACTAAAGAGTTACCTGTGCTAAAGAGTTACCTGATAAAAGAAGATACCTTGATTAAAGAGTTACCTGTGCTAAAGAGTTACCTGATAAAAGAAGATACCTGTGCTAAAGAGTTACCTGCAATAAAGAGTTACCTGTGGCCTGTGTGCAATAAAGACTTACCTGCTGTAAAGAGTCACCTGCGCTAAAGAGTCACCTGCGCTAAAGAGTCACCTAAGGTAAAGAGTCACCTGCTGTAAAGAGTTACCTGCGGTAAAGAGTCACCTGCGCTAAAGAGTCACCTAAGGTAAAGAGTCATCTGCGGTAAAGGGTCACCTGTGGTAAAGAGTTACCTGGAAGATACTTTTCTCCCACTTTAGCCTGAGGACAGGAGCTCTGCTGTGATTGGATGGAAACAGGAACCACTGAGACAAAACAAACACAGACTTACACTTAGGTAAAGGTTGAGGTGTAGGTGCAGTGGCCTCAGAAAATCAATACCAAATACAGAAATCAATACAAATCAAAGGAAGTCCTCAGACGTCATGTAAAACAAGCATGTGTGTGTGTGTGTGTGTGTGTGTGTGTGTGTGTGTGTGTGTGTGTGTGTGTGTGTGTGTGTGTGTGTGTGTGTGTGTGTTTGTGGTCTCCCGGGGAGCCAGTGCTGTGTTGACAGTGTGGACAGTAAAATCAATCTGTGTTTGTAGAGCTGCTTCCCTGCTGACTTTAGAGCCCCACACACTGCCGCACACCGCTGCACAAAAGAATCTACTGAACACTCCGGCAGAGGAAAACAGATTGTTTTAATAAAGAAATGAAACTGCTTACTCTCTGCGTGAAGGCCGGTGCTGAAACATGGCGGGATAACATTGCACAGCAGGTAAACGAGGACGTCTCTGAAAATCAGGAAGCGAAAGACAAAACCGCACATTTGGATTGGTGTTAATGGACTTTGTGTTCACACCAGTCACGATGATTCAAAGTGTATGAAATATCAATATATATATATATACACACACAATGGCATGTGAATGCCTTCGGAAAGAACTGATTCAGTGCAGTTTATCTGGTTTAGGAGAAATCTGAATCAAGTGAATCCAGTGCATTAATGATCATGTTCACATGCACACCAATAATTCAGATTTCGGCTGTAATCAGTTTATTTGAGTGGCCGTGTAAACACAGTGCCCCGATTTCTTAGATCGAGTAAAAGGCCTTTATCGGCTTGCTCAGCACATGTGAGCTCCTAATCTGATTTCATTCATCAGTCTGCACAGAAAGCAGAGCAGTCCCATTATCTGGTTTATCCAAGTGCATGTGAACACACCAAATGAATTATTGCAATAAATCAGATTTTCTGCATTCATAACATTAGCATTTGAATGCACTCACAGGTTTCCAGTACAACGTAGATAATCATCTTTTCAGTGCTCGCAGGAAACATCATAGCTTCGGTCATTAATGAACCCAAAATGCTTCTGTGGATATGTGAAGAAGTAGTCTATTACCTTCTGAGCATTGCGCCTCCCTTCATGTTCTTCCCCACAGCTGGCTGCAGTCCAAGTGAGCTCCCATCACACACTTCACACAATGCAGACACCTCCAGTCGCCGGATGTATGCAAATGTGTGAGGCCTGTGGCTGCTATAGGCTGGCTTATAGGCAGCTTCAGCATAGGCCTGCTGTCTGAATGGCGGGGGGTCAGAAGGGGGTCGAGTAGCCTAAACAAACACTCAAGTGAAAGTTGCGGCACAAAACAACCTGATGATGGTGGTAGGCAGCTATCTTTCCTTATGCTCAGAATTTGCACAGGTGCCTTGGCATGTTAATTTACCTCAGATTAAATCTGATTTTTCTCATTTTGTGTGATTGTAAACTGTTTATAAGATCATTTTAATTTTATTTCTAGACATTTTTGATTTGTTTTAATGATCATTTCACTGTCTGCCATTTCTAGAGCCGTTTGGGGCCCCTAGGCAAAAACTGGGGGGCCTTTCCAATAAGGGTTTATCACCATTACATTACAGTGCACTGAACATACCCTGATGGTGTACCACTCCAGCATACAGGGGCATCTATCTTCGTGGTGTGCTGCATCCCATGATGCACCGCAGCCTCACCAGCTCTCAGGTTGTAATCGACATGGCATACTACATATTACTCGTGTACTAAATCCACCTAAAGTAGTATGCAGTATGTCCAATCTGTATTGCACTGAGATACCCGGATGGTGTTCTACTCCAGTGAGAGTCTCTAGTAAATAGGTGGAGCTATCTTTATGGGGTGCTGCATCCATCATGCACAGCGGCCTCACCAGCTCTCAGTCTGCTTCAGCCAGAGAGAATGGCATTGGGTGACACTGGGGAGCAAAACGCAGCCCACTCACAGAATGAGGGAGAACACACTCCACTACATTTACTACACCCACATTTACCTGTTATTACTGTACTCACTGTTTAGAGCTAGCTGCTGCTAACGCTGCTCAGTTCACCTAAATACAGTTAGCCTAGCTGTTAGCTCCCCTCAGCTATTTTACTCAGACTGATCCTCTAAAGCGAGTTCATCTTTTATTCATCTCCAGACCTGTATATTTAACTTTCTGAGGCTCATTCTGATGAACACACACCCCACTACAATCACTACACTCACATTTACCTCAGAGCTGTTATTACTGTATCAACTGTTAGAGCTAGCTGCTGCTAACGCTGCTCAGTTCACCTGAGATACGGTTAGCCTAGCTGTTAGCTCCCCTCGGCTATTTCACTCTAAAACTGACCCTCTAAAGCGAGTTCATCTTTTATTAATCTTCAGACCTGTATATTTATTTTTCTGAGGCTCATTGTGATAAAAACACACCCCACTACATTTACTACACCCACATTTACCCCAGAGCTGTTATTACTGTATCCACTGTTTAGAGCTAGCTGCTGCTAACGCTGCTCAGTTCAGCCTAGCTGTTAGCTACTCTCAGCTATTTCACTTTGAAACTGATCCTCTAAAGCGAGTTCATCTTTTATTAATCTTCAGACCTGTATATTTAACTTTCTGAGGCTCATTCTGATGAAAACACACCTCACTACAATCACTACACCCACATTTACCTCAGAGCTGTTATTACTGTACCCACTGTTCAGAGCTAGCTGCTGCTAACGCTGCTCAGTTCACCTGAGATACAGTTAGCCTAGCTGTTAGCTACCATCGGCTATTTCACTCTAAAACTGGTCCTCTAAAGTGAGTTCATCTTTTTTTAATCTTTAGACCTGTATATTTAACTTTCTGAGGCTCATTCTGATGAAAACAAACCCCACTACAATCACTACACCCACATTTACCTCAGAGCTGTTATTACTGTACCCACTGTTTAGAGCTAGCTGCTGCTAACGCTGCTCAGTTCAGCCTAGCTGTTAGCTCCCCTCGGCTACTCTCAGCTATTTCACTCTAAAACTGATTCTCTAAAGCGAGTTCATCTTTTATTAATCTTCAGACCTGTATATTTAACTTTCTGAGGCTCATTCTGATGAAAACACACCTCACTACAATCACTACACCCACATTTACCTCAGAGCTGTTATTACTGTACCCACTGTTCAGAGCTAGCTGCTGCTAACGCTGCTCAGTTCACCTGAAATACAGTTAGCCTAGCTGTTAGCTACCATCAGCTATTTCACTCTAAAACTGGTCCTCTAAAGCGAGTTCATCTTTTATTAATCTTCAGACCTGTATATTTAACTTTCTGAGGCTCATTCTGATAAAAAACAGACCCCAATACAGTCACCACACCCACATTTATACTCAGAGTGGGCTGTGTTTTGGTCCCTAGTGTTAGCTGCCGCCATTGTTTTTGGCTGAAGCAGGCTGAGAGCTGTTGAGGCTGCGGTGAATGATGGGATGCGGTACACCATACAGATAGCTCCACCTGTACACTAGAGACTCTGACTGGAGTAGAACACCATCCGGGTATCTCCAGTGCACTACAGATTTACACTCTCCATACTACATACTACTTTTAAATGGACTTGGTACATGAGTAGTTTGTAGTGTGCCATTTCGAATACAGCCAATATTAGCATACATAATTTCTTACTAAGAGGAAGTGATGAAAGGAAACATGTTATTTACTAGAATACATTTATTTTACGGAATGTTTGGAGAGATTTGGGTTGAACACGGTTCACAGTTATACACAGTTTCTGTTTCTGCCACCGTTGCTTCATCGCCCACCATAGTTTTCCAGTCATGTGAAGCTCCTCCCTTTCCATTGCATCATGGGACAATAGTGTCCATCAGTGTGTATTCCACAAGCATTGCATCAAAGTGTGCACTGTTGATGTTTGAACATACGCAACACTGACACTCGTAACTGTACAACATACTACATACTCAAACGCGATGCATCCAAGAGCAACAACAGCTCCACCCATCTCCTTGTATCTACACCCACTGTCCATATTATTAGCTCCACCTACTAAACAGGGCCATTTTGTAATTCCACAGCTACAGAAAGTGGTCTATCCATTTTTAATGGTCAGGACCCCCAAAGAAGCCCCACAGAGTGGGTATTATGTGGGTGGTGGATCATTCTCAGCACTGCAGTGACATTGACATGGTGTTGGTGTGTTAGCGTGTGCTGTGCTGGTGTGAGTGGATCAGACACAGCAGTGCTGCTGGACACCCCAGAGTCCCTGCTGGACTGGGCATCGTTCACCAACCCAAATATCCAGCACAATGACGTGCTGTGGGCAGCGTCCTGTGACCACTGATAAAGGACTGGTGGATGACCAACACTGCACTGTGCAGCAGCAGACTGTCCATCTACAAGGTGGAGCAGCAAGGTAGGAGTGTCTAGTAGAGTGCCCAGTGAGGGGACACAGTGTTCAAACTCTCATGGTGAAGCTGCATTGTGTAGTAGCATAGTGCTCACAGGTGACTGCACTGGCCTGGAAGACAATAAAGGGAAGGGTCAGCAACACTGAGCACAAAGAGCTCCCTGTGAGGCAGGAGCATCAACAGAGATTTATTGACAGAGGTGGGCAGAGAGAGCTTTTACTAAGGGGGTCTGGGGGGCTTGTTTCTCCAAGCAGCAGGGTTTTAATGCCCCTCATGAAGTTTTAGAGTAGGCAGAAAGTGGTTCAGAAAGCAGCACACAGCAGGTATGTGTCTCAGGAGCTTTTATTAAGCACAGATCTTTCATGGCTGCAGTGCTGTCCACCTGCGACAGACATAGATCAAAGAAAGGTACTGAAGTCAACACTATATAAGCCCACCAGAGAGTCCCCTGTGGCTGAAACGTACCTCATAGTGTGTAACACTCCCATGAGCACCAGTAACAGCTGGGACTGGGATTTTAGCCACCACTGGTAGACCCGTATGACCGTACGCTTCCATACACCTGCAGATTCAGCTGCTTCCTTCACACTATGGTCTTTGGCCACGCCCACATGCAGTCACTCCTTTCAGCCAATCATTAACATCTGCTCTGGAGCGTTTTCCACACATGGAACGAGACATTCCCTGCACTGTAGCATCTTTTCCCAATCTATGGATCCCGTCCCCACAGGGATTTATAGTCCTGTCATCCCCGTGCAGCGCCATCTGCAGGAGCCTGAGGTTACTACCACCTTACACATGCAAGGTAGCGCAGTTTTTGCCCGGTGAACGTAGCTAAGCTAAGGCCCCTTCTATCCCCTTTTCTTCAGCTATAGCTAACAACTAGCTGAAAGCTCAATAGCCAGCTCTACTGATCACAGTTTATTGGTTATTGCATAAACCTGGAGACCCTCCCCCTGGTCTGACATGATTGTCTAAGCTGATGTGACGTTTGTGCCCAACGTTAAACAGCAGGCTGACTGTCACCTGTTACTATCACACCTGTGGTGGTTCTGCCAATTAATAGATGATTTTCAGGGGGGTCTAAAGCCCCTCTAAAACTGGCCTGGTGACACTTCGCTGTGAGGCTGCTCACTCATAACCCATCATATTCATAAAAGCAAAAAGCACATATCAATGCATGGTGGAGGGATACATGCAGGGCATTGTGTCCCAAAATAGTCCCCCATAGAAAAACATATACCTATCAGGTTTTCCACTATTTCAACATTCCATATGGACCCTCAGACACTGTATGATCTTAATATATGGACGGTTTTACGTATCAGATGGCCGGAGGCTGAAACTTCCCAAACTCGTAGACGCTAACGCACGTGTTCCCGGATAATTAAAATGGGTTTGTGTGAGAAATCCAGTGAAAATAAATCATTCATATCTGGAACATTATTTAAAATTAAACAGCGCGGATACAGCAGGCTGGGATCTGGGCTCTTTCGGAGATGACTGGAGTGGGGTGATATTTTTGATCACACTTGCACTGGAGCTCCATGCTGTTTGTTCACCCAGTTCAGAAAAACAGCAGCGGCCGTATTCCCAGCGTTCCCATTAGATGTTCACTCACCACAGATTTGATATTTAATGAATGATTCTGTGAATTTTTCATTTGTGCAATGTCTGGAAACGTGTTCCCTGGAGTGATGAATCATGCTTCACTATCTGGCCGTCTGATGAATGAATCCAGGGGAACGCACCCTCCTGGAATTGATAGCGGCAACAGTAAAGTTGGGTGGAGGGGGGATAACGGGGTCTGGGAGGTTTGTCAGGGTTTGGACTATGTCCATCTGATGGGTGAATCTGGGTTTGGTGGATGAATCCAGGAGAATGTTCCCTACCAGAATGCGAGGAGGTGGAGGAGGGGTAATGGGGTTTGGGAGGTTTGTCAGGGGGAGAAAGCAGGGATGGAGAAAAGAGCTAAACAGACGAGTGCAGGCTGAACTAACATTGCAATCCTGCTTCGGGGTCTACCATAAGATGGTGTGGTCTCTCAGCAGAAGTACGCAAGGTGGGCATGCACTTTTTCATCCCATTCATTCTTCATGGGAAAGAATTCCAGAAGAGTATGTTACTATATGGAAAACATTCATCTGATCAAGAAGCCGTATACAAGAACACCATTCCTTCTGATTAGACCAAACATTCTGGAGTTGGAATGATGCTGATATCTCGAAAACTGAGGGATGAGCTGGTACACAAAAATGTGTACCATACAGAAGAAGAAGAAGAAGAAGAAGAAGAAGGGGGAGGAGGAGGAGATATATACTGTTGGTTAACAATATATTATAATATACTAAGATAGTAATAAACTATGGATTATTATAGAGAAAGCATATATGGATTTACAGTATAGCAGCTGAGAAACCAAGTATCGCGATACTTATTGTGTATCGTGAAATATGTCTTCACATATCGCGATGATATCATTCACGCCATATCGCCCACCTCTACAATTCCGCCCCCTGTCACTACTTCACTCCTCTCCACCTTAAAGAGCTCTAAAAGCACATTCAGCCCGCTGTGTTTTGTTCTGGAGACTCGAGACACTTTTCTGGGCTGGAAATAAGCTGATAAAATTCCCGAAAATGGGAATTAGTATTCCCTGACGAAGACGAGAGGATCTCCAGAACTGCCGGAGTTTAGCTTAGCCAAGTTAGCGGTATGCGGTGAAGAGGAAAGCCGTGAGGGGAAGCACAGCGGGTCGGTCTCACAGCCCCAGCCGGCCGTCTTGGCCCAGAATTGTCGTAAAATCCGGACTATCCCGAACGTGAGGTACGTACTGGAAAACGGAGGTGTATTTGTAACGTTTATGGCACGTTTAATGGCGCGAGCTGGAGAATTTGGCCAGCATTAACGTTACTATTACTGGGCTAGGTAGCCGTGGTAGCTAACGTTAGCTAGCTGGCTAGCCAGCGGACTTCCTTAGACTTTGTTTCCCCTTTGCCAGCTACTTGGTCCAAACAGTTTACCAGGAACACTGGGTTCTGCTTAACCTAGCTAACTGAACCTACCGATCTAGGTGAGGTATCGTATTAGTTAAGCAAAGGCTTTCGCCCCCCTCTGTGCTAACAAGGCTAGCCAGCGTTAGCATTCGTGTCTAGTCAATCTGGTCAGTCAGAGCCCGATTTGTTTTGTACTGGTCTGGTAGCTTTCACATCAGTAGTGCCGCCAGATCGATCACTACTTATCCAGCCAGATAAACTAACAAAGTTACATCGTGGCTCGGGTTGGTTCTTCACTCTGTCTCCGGGGGTTTGGTTATTTCGACTGCCATGGATTTATCTTGGAGGACCTGTTTGAACACTCCTGTTGACCGCTCAGTGTAGCCCGCTGGCTAGCTGTAGGTTTCCGGGAGACACACTTGAAGATGGTTCTTTTAAGGGTTCTGTAGTACAGGCTTGGTTCTATAGGCACGCTTGTTCAGGTTTATGGAGAATGCTCTGTGTCCATGGTGTTCGCTTGTAGCTGTAGCAGAACCTACATTGGTGCTTTACAGAACCATATACAACAACATTTCCACCAGGAACCATTAAGAACCATTTCACCAGGCAGAGAACCTTTGGTTCTATATAGATGTGTGTATATGTGTCATTGCTTTTATCAAAGAACCGTGTGTAGTCACTCTGCTGTCAAAGTTCTTAGCTAGAACGTGTCAGGTTGTTGCTCGGATCAGTAGAGAACACTCCGTGTATGTGGTTGTAGCTTGTAACTGATAATAGAACCATTTTAATGCTCTGTAGGATCTGTATATAACACGTTCTCCATCAACCTGAAGAACCTTTCACCATGATTGTAATTTGATTTTGTATGGAGACACTGAACAATTAATTTACCCTTGAAGAACCGTCTTTAGTGTGACATAGAACCATGTACAACCCATTCTCCATTAGTTTGAAGAACCTTTTCAGTATGCAGAGAACCTATAGCTTTATACAGATGTATAAAATAGATTCCTTTATTAAAGAACCTGGCAAGAACCAGCTCTTTTGAAGTGTTTTTAGCTAGAACGTGTCAGGTTGTGGTTCAGATCGATGGTGAACGCTCTCTGTATATGGTGGTGGTTTTTAACAGTAAAGAACCTTCTTTGCGGCCTTATAGAACCATATTCAACACATTTTCCATCACCCTAAAGAACCACCTGACTATGTAGAAAACCTTATGGTTCTATATGGATGCGTAGAACCACTGCCTGCAGTAAAAAACATGTAATCACTCTCCTTCAAAATTTGCTGTCCAGCTGGCATTACTATCTAGAACGTGTCGGGTTGTTGCTCGGAGCTACATGGAGAATGCGATAGAGAATGCCGAGTATATGGTTGTAGCTTGTAACAGTAAAAGAACCCTTTTTGGTACCGTATAGATCTTTATTCCACATGTTCTCCATCAGTCTGAAGAACCAGTGGTTTGATATTGATGTATAAATCAATTTCCCTTATTAAAGAACCCTGCAAGAACCATTTTTGTAAGTGTATCTTTTTTTAGCTAGAACAGTTAGCTAGAACATGTCAGGGTGTTGCTCAAATCGATAGGGAATGTCATAGAGAATGCTCTGCGTATATGGTTGTAGCTTGTAACAGTAAAAGAACCCTTTTTGGTACCTTTAGAGAACCATATTCAACACATCTCCATCACCTGAAGAACCACCTGACTAGGTAAAAGACCGTTGGTTCTATGTAGATGTATAGAATCATTGCCTGCACTAAGAACCCTTGAAGAATTATTGTTGTTGTGGAGTCGCTCTTCTGTCAAAATTACCTTTCCAGTTGGCATTCCTAGCTAGAACATATCAGGCTGTTGCTCGGAACGATAGGGAATGCGATAGAGAACGTTCTGCGCATATAGCTGTAACAGTAAAAGAACCCTCTTCGGTGCCTTATAGGTCTTTTATACAACACACTCTCCATCTGTTTGAAGAACCTGTGGTTTTGTATAGATAGAGAACCTGCCTACCCTCTTTGGTGCTATATAGAACCATGTACAACCAGTCTGCACAACGGTTCTACCATTCAGGGAACGTTGGAGTAGCCTTGCTAAGGTTCTCTTGTATAGCTCAGCCGGATGAACCTGATGTTATTTGGCTGTTTTGTTTGTTAGCTGACCTAAATATGGTACTTTTACCTAGAACTGAGAACCCAACAGACTAAGCAGCTTATCCATAGACTGAAATGGGTCTAATGTGATGTCATTCCCATCTCCATCCCTGTTCCCCTTCTTTGTGTTTCAGGAATGAATGCGTAGCTATGGTCTCCCCAGCTGACGATGGTTTCCTTGAGCACGAGTGGAGGACCCAGTAGCAGAGGGAGCCGAGATGGGTAAGTGAGGGGTCGGCGGTGAGCACCAGGATCGTGTTTTGACTCATAGTCTTTAGAACGTTCCTTATGACTACAGGAAAGAAAATGGAGCGCCCGAGGGCGTGTAGACTGCGTTGCTCAAGAGTCACTCCCTAAAATACAGGCTTGGTTTAGGCAGGACGCCAGGAGGAACAGGAGCCCATGAGGTGGAGGAATGGTGGCAAGGTTACCTGTGTGCTCTAGAACCTTAGCAGCAGTTATCAGATCAGGTCACGTCTCTGGAGCCTCATGGCCTTTCTTACTCCATAGGGTTTAATGTGATGTCACCCCATCCTCTTCTGGGAATTCTTCCCACAAGGCTTAGGAATGTGTTTATGGGAATTCCTGACCATTCCTCCAGAAGCACATCCGTGAGTCCAGACACTGATGTTGGGCGAGAAGGCCTGGCTCTCAGTCTCCGCTCTGATCCATCCCAAAGGTGTTCTATCGGGTGGAGGTCAGGACTCCAAGCCAGTCCGGTTCCTCCACACCAGACTCGCTCACCCATGTCTTTATGGAGCTTGCTCTGTGCACTGGTGTGCGGTCATGTTGGAACAGGAAGGGGCCGTCCCCAAACTGTCCCCACAGAGTTGGGAGCATGGAATGGTCCAGAGTCTCTTGGTCTGCTGAGGCATTAAGAGTTCCCTTCACTGGAACTAAGGGGCGGAGCCTAAATCCTGAACACCACCCCCACACCGTAATCCCCCCTCCACCAAACTTTACACTCGGCACAGTGCAGTCAGAGAAGTACCGTTCTCCTGGCGACCGCCAAACCCAGACTCGTCCATCATGTTGCCAGACGGAGAAGCGTGATTGGTCCCTCCAGAGAACACGCCTCCACTGCTCTAGAGTCCAGGGGCGGAGCTTCACACCACTGCACTCCACGCTCTGCACTGCGCTTGGTGATGTAAGGCTGGGATGCAGCTGCTCGCCATGGAAACCCATTCCATGAAGCTCCACACTGTTCCTGAGCTGATCTGAAGGCCACGGGAAGTTCGGAGGTCTGTAGTGATGGACTCGGCAGACCGTTGGCCACCTCTGCGCACTATGACCCTCAGTACCCTCTGACCCCGCTCTGTCATTTTACCTAGCTTACTACTTTGTGGCTGAGCTTCTGTCGTTCCCAATCACTTCCACTTATAACCCCACTGACAATCGACTGTGGAATATTGAGTAGGGAGGGAATTTCATGGCTGGGCTTGTTGCACAGGTGGACCCATTCTCTCACTAAGGCCCATAGGAGCAGTCTGCATGCCTAGGTGCTGGGCTATGGCCATGGAAGCGATGGGAACACCGAATTCCAGAATTACAATTCCATGATTTAGATGGGGGAGTGAATACTTTTGGCAGTATAGTGTACTTGCTTTTCTCGTGTGCTCTCCTGCCTCGTGTGCATTAATCACAGTCCCTCAGTGGGTTAGCCTTTGAGCCGTATCCTGTTGCGGTCAGGTCAGGTTGTTTGCTTTGTGGTTAGCCTGGGGAAAGTGGAAGCCCTGTCTTTATGGAGCTGCTTATCTCCTCTGGTGGTCATACGAACCGCTTGCGCCGAGTGTCAGTTAAACGGCGTTCCGTTTGCGAGTGTGCGTGTTTTTTTTTCCGGGCACGTCCGGGATTTTTTATAAGTTCACCTAGCTAGACACCAGGCTCAGGGCGCTCATGCAAATAAGCCTGAGTCACTCGTCCTCCAGCAGCTCGTGGGCTGGAGCTGCTATCAGGTAATGCAAGACGACCGGGGCCGAGCGTTTAGGAGACGTCGGAAAGGCCTGCCCTGCCGGGTTTAAATATGGAAAGGTTGAGCCGCGACTTCAACTAGGTCAAGGTGTCTTGAGGCAATAAAGGGGCAGAGAGTGCCGTGACTAGGATTCCCACGTCTTCACCAGTCAGGCACAGAGGTAGGGATCAGATCCGGATTCGTCTGGCTCACTAAACCTGAGTCTAAATCTGGAACTAGCAGGTTATAAAGGGCTTGGTGATTTTAGTGATATTAAACCTGACCTGGAAAAACAAGCCCTCTGCTTAAGAGCCCTAATCAAACTGCCCACACAGGGCACACAGAGGAATTCCTCCTCCGCGTTTAACCCACCTGTGAAGTGAAACACACACACACACACACACACACACACACACACTAGTGAACACACACACACACACACACACACACACACTAGTGAACACACACACACACACACACATATATACATACACACACACACACACACACACACACACACACACACACACACACTCTCTCTCTCTCTCTCTCTCTCTCTCTCTCACTCACACACACACACACACACACACACACACTAGTGAACACACACACACAAACACAAACACACACACACTAGTGAACACACACACACACACACACATATATACACACACGCGCACACACACACTAGTGAACACACACACACACACACACTAGTGAACACACACACACACACACTAGTAGACACACACACACACACACACACACACACACACACACTAACTAGTAAACACACACACACTAGTGAAAACACCCACACACACACTAGTAGACACACACACTAGTGAAAACACCCACACACACACTAGTAGACACACACACACACACACACCCACACACACACTAGTGAAAACACCCACACACACACACTAGTGAACACGCACACATATACACACACTAGTAGACACACACACACACTAGTAAACACACACACACACTAGTAGACACACACACTAGTGAAAACACCCACACACACACTAGTAGACACACACACACACACACACACTAATGAAAACACCCACACACACACTAGTAGACACACACACACACACACACACACTAGTGAACACGCACACATATACACACACACACACACACACTAGTGAACACACACACAAACACTAGTGAACACATACATACACACACACACTAGTGAACACACACACCCACACACTAGTGGACACACACACACACACTCTCTCTCTCACACACACACACACACACACACACACACACTCTCTCTCTCTCTCTCTCTCTCTCTCTCTCTCTCTCTCTCTCTCTCACACACACACACACACACACACACACACACACTAGTGAACACACACACACACACACTAGTGAACACACACACTCTCTCTCACACACACACACACACACACACTCTCTCACTCTCTCACACACTCTCTCTCTCTCTCACACACACACTCTCTCTCTCTCTCTCTCTCTCTCTCACACACACACACACATACACACACACTAGTGCGCACACACACACACACTATGAACACACATACACACACTAGTGAACACACACACTAGTCTTCACACCGTCTTCTCCTTCTCCTTCGTCTTCTCCTTTGTCTTCTTCTTCTCCTTCTTCTTCTCCTTCGTCTTCTCCTTCTCCTTCGTCTTCTCCTTCATCTTTTCCTTCTCCTTCGTCTTCTCCTTCTCCTTCGTCTTCTCCTTCTCCTTCGTCTTTTCCTTCTCCTTCGTCTTCTTCTTCGTCTTCTCCTTCTTCCTGGTGGGGAGATTTTTGTCCACTAGCTAGTCCCGCAGTGTTCGGTGTGATCGGGAACAGCGGGCTTGTATACAGTGGTGGGAAGCGTTAACGCTGTGCAGCCATTCCGAGTTAATATTGTTAATTAGCTTATTACTTAGTGACTAATTAATGAGTAGTTATCGTTACCCGCTGGTGTCTCCCTCTCCGGCCATCTTCATCATCATCGGTGTCGTCGTCTTCTTCTTCTTCGTCTTTCGTCTGTTCATTTTCTTCTTTTCCTTTTTCTTAATTTCCTTTTTCCTCTTCTTCTTTTTCTTTGTTTTCTTCTTCTTCGTCTTTATTTTCTTCTTCTTCTTCTTCTTCCTCTTCTTTTCCTTTTTCCTCTTCTTCTTTTTCTTCTTCGTCTTTATTTTCTTCTTCTTCTTCTTTTCCTTTTTCTTTATTTCCTTTTTCCTCTTCTTCTTTTTCTTCATTTTCTTTGTCTTTTCCTTTTTCTTTATTTCCTTTTTATTCCTTTTATTTTCCTCTTCTTCTTTTCCTTTTTCTTAATTTCCTTTTTCCTCTTCTTTTTCTTCTTCTTTGTCTTTATTTTCTTCTTTTTCTTCTTCCTCTTCTTCTTTTCCTTTTTCTGAATTTCCTTTTTCTTCTTCTTCTTTTCCTTTTTCTTAATTTCCTTTTTCTTCTTCTTCTTTTCCTTTTTCTTAATTTCCTTTTTCCTCTTCTTCTTTTTCTACTTCTTCGTCTTTATTTTCTTCTTTTTCTTCTTCTTCGTCTTCTTTTTCTTCTTTTCCTTTTTCTTAATTTCCTTTTTCCTCTTCTTCTTTTTCTTCTTCTTCTTCTTTTTTTTTCTTCTTCTTCTTCTTTTTCTTTTTTCTTTTTCTTCTTCTTCCTTTTCTTCTTTTCTCTTTTTTTCTTCTTCTTCTTCCTTTTGTTCACATTTTTGTCCATTAATTAGTCCTGCAGTTTTAAAGATATCGACACCGTTCCAACTTTAAAATGTTCCGTCTGATCAGGAATGTGGTTCTTGTATGCATGGTTTTGACCGGATGCATGTTTTCTTTTAGTAACTAACAACCGCCCCCCACTCCTTTAATGGCTGGACTTCTACTGTTAATAAATCTCTGCTGTTTTAAATCCCTGACACTCACAGTGTGGTAAATACGGTGGTCTTTAACAGACTCTGAGTTTAAATAATAATTTATGGATATTTGCGCTTGGAAATCCGTCACAGACTTTAAATAAGCCGAGCCTCTCGAGCTCAGACCTGCAGGAGGAAGCTCCTTCATGCCTAACCGGAGCTGCGTCTAGGCGATTAGGACCTGGAGCTGACTTTGAGGCGGCCGTACAGTAAACCCGGCTCCGATATTGTGTTTCCGAGCTATTTTGAAGAAGTGATTCACTGCCCTTCCTTTCTCATCCTGCGCTGCGCATCTCCGTCTATGTTTGGCCAGTCTGCCAGCCAATTAGGAGCGGCCTGTTATTTACAGCACACGGCTGCAGCTAAGTGTGCCTTCCTCTCAGCTGGAATCGAATCGCCGCTCCGCTTGTATTGGGATCTAAGAGAGGGGGTTTTGGGGGATCCCGCGGTTTGCCTCCTCTACGGCACCCTGTCCCCTCTCCTCGATTACCTGGCACAGTGGAGGAGTAAGCGCTTTCCACTGAATCTGATCCTTCGGCAGGTGTGCAAGGGTAATTGGAGTTTGCCACTAAGATGGTTTTGGGCCCTCAGCTGTATTGTAACCAGATATTCCTGCAGAGCCTGCTGCAAGATGCTGAAAGCAGACTTGGATCTTAAGTTCCACGTATCCCATTGTCCTTGAGATCCTCACGGTCTTATTTGGGCTGCAGGAACGCGCTGCTGTGAGTCCCCTGTAATGCCCATATGCGTTAGAGGTGGAGGGACTGATCAGATATGTATGCTGGATGGTTATCGGCCCAAATATGGTCTTATAAATTCAAATTTCCTTCCTCTTAAAGAACAAATGGGCTGGTACTTCTGTTTCCCTGTAGCAGCGGATAGGGAATGCCTTACCCCCATGTCACTGGCCTTGCCTTTTTCAGCTCCGGTCTTTCAGCAGGTAAACAGCCACCTTGTGAAGAGGTGGTGAACTGATGGTGAGCGTGATGAGCGAGGCTGAGTTTAAACCCGGCGCTCATCCTCTTGCTCTGCTGCCGTCTTGTAGAGGTGCTCTGTTCCGCTTGTGTGGTGGCCTGGTGGTTCAGCTCAGCCCGCGAGTGGTATAGACTATAAGCTGGTTGTGCTGAAATGTGATGGTTGTTCAGTGTGGCCCTTCAAACACTGAACAGTGTATCTCTAGTATGCGTTTATCAGACAGTCAGGTTCAGGGCTCAGTTTTAATACACACCTCTTTACCAGGGTCTGTTTTAATACTGTTGGGTTTTGAATGTGATGCTAAACTGGAATGAAGTGGGCTCTATTAATAAAGTTGTTGTTGTTGATTATTTTTATTATTTTATGTTTAAAATTTATATATTTAAATATTTTTATATTTAATTTAATTTCATTGATCAGTGTAATAATTGTTGTTGTTGTTGTTGTTGTCATTGTTGTTATTGTTATTATTATTATTATTATTAGTAGTAGTAGTAGGAGTAGTGGTAGTAGTAGCATTTTTTTAAATCATTATGATAATTATTATTGGCAGTATTGGTAGCATTAGTTGTTGTTGTTGTTGTTGATTTTTAATTATTTTATGTTTAAAATTATTATATATTTATATTTAAAATTTCACTGATCAGAATAATAATAATAGTAATCGTTGTCGTCATTGTTGATATTATTATTATTATTATTATTATTAGTAGTAGTAGTAGTAGTAGTAGTAGTAGCATTATTGTTAGTAGAAGTATTAGTAGTATTTTTATTATTAGTAGTAGCATTTTTTAAATTTAATTTTAATTATTATTAGCAATAGTAGTATTTTATTAGTAGTATTCGTATTATTAGTATTTTTATTATTATAATTAGTAGTAGTAGTAGCATTTTTAAAAATCATTATGATAATTATTATTAGCAGTATTAGTAGCATTTGTTGTTGTTGTTGATTATTTTTATTATTTTATGTTTAAAATTATTATTTAAATATTTTTACATTTAAAATTTCACTGAGCAGAATAATAATAACAGTAATCTTTGTTGTCATTGTTGATTTTATTATTATTTTTTTTTATTATTATTATTAGTAGTAGTAGTAGCATTTTTTAAAATTATTATTATTAGCAATATTAGTAGCTGTTGTTTTGTTGTTGTTGTTGTTAGTAGAAGTATTAGTAGTATTTTTATTATTATTAGTAGCATTTTTAAAATTTAATTTAGATTATTATTAGCAATAGTAGTAGCATTTAATTAGTAGTATTCGTATTATTAGTATTTATATTATTGTTATTATTAGTAGTAGTAGTAGTAATGTTGTTGTTGTTGTTGTTGTTGTTTAGAGACATGACGTCTGTTTTCACCTGTTGCTGCTCATTTCGTGTTCCTCTCAACAGTTACGCTGCAGATGATCTGAAGCTGGCCTTGCTCCACCACTGAAGCCAGGATGAGTGAGGTCCAGGCCACTGTGGAGTTCTCCGTAGAGCTCCACAAGTTCTACAATGTGGATCTATTCCAGAGAGGGTAAGTGTGTGGCCCTCCACACCATCCCCCCCTCACACACACACACACCCAGGAAGGGTTTCCACGCCCCACACCCCCGGGAAGGCGTTCCGTCCCCTTGGTGCTAACAGTGCTCTGGAAAAACATCATGTGTTTACTCGGCTTTGGTTGTAAACGAAACAGGCAGGCATCTGTTGCGGAGGCTTTGACTAATGACCTAATGAGCCGTGTCTGTCATTTACACTCAGGCTTATGATGAGCTGATCTGTGATTAATTACCGCCGGGCTCAGACGTGCTTTACAGTACCGCTGGTTCATGCGAGTTAAATGTGCGCAGATGTTCATCTGGACGGTAGAGCTCATGGTAATGACTCTACAGTGGAGCGGCCCATAGATCATGTGGTCCTGGAGGACCACAGCACTGCAGAGTTAAGCATTCAGCCACATTTAGCACATCTGATTTAACTCATCAGCTAAACAGCAAGGCTCGTTAGAAGAGGGGAAGAGCCGGTCTCTGCAGAGCTGTGGCCCAGGATGAAGGCTGGTCGCTCCTTCTGGTGTAGATCATTTGGACGGTTCGGGGATGTCGGGGGTTTCTGGGGACATAACGAACAGCAGAATGGCCAAAATCCAAAGTGACCAGGTGGAAAACTCTTCATTACAGAGTGTGGGGTCACGCTTCATGCAGTCTGTCGTTCGCACATGCCACAATGGTGCCAAGGTCATGTTTAAGGGGTACCCAGTTTTGAGAGCTGTGGAACCAGAGCTAAGCTTTGAGCCCTAAGCCTGTTATCATGGGCTAGGTCATCATAATCCATATCCTACATGTTACCCTGCTTGTGATTTTTTTCCTCGTTATTATTAATTATATAGTAACAGTAAAACTGATGACTAAAAATAACCCCTGTAAGTGTCGTTGGCTCCGGACAGAGCATGCCTCTGTTTACGTCTACCCGGCCCGGCCTCTAAGCCTTCTTCTTTCTTCATCGGAAGTTGCTACACCCCTTTCAAAGGACGCTTGCATAGCTGGATTGCTCAAGATCAAGTGAAGTTGTGGTCTCCTCCTGTGCGTCAGAGAAACCCACTGAAGTGTTCACTTATTCATGAAGCAGCGTGCGTACAGCCGTGCAGGAGTTATGCGTATCTGAAGGCTCGTGATCTTCCGTGAGCGTTTGGCGGGGCTTGAAAGATTAGCCGCAGTGTGAGCGGTGAATCCTGTCCAGGTTGTTTGCTCTCTGGATGGAGTTGTACGTTATTAAAGTACGCATGGCTGGCTTTGTAGCAGACCTCAGATACAGGCCACAACGTTCATGATCAAAACGACACAGTTCTCCGTTTCGCTCGTGTGTATCGGGACCTATTACTGCATACAGTAATGATGATCCGTGCACTGGGCACGGACTGGGAGTCGCTGGGCCGATGGACAAGTGAATGGAGGAAGGGACAGTGTTGGTGATAGATGAATGAATGAATTAATGAAGAACCTGTGTTGGGATATGGATAATGATATGAATGGATGAAGAAACTTTTTTGGGGAATAGATAAAGAAATGAATGGATGAAGGAACAGTGTTGCTGATGGATAAATGAATAGATGAATTAAGGAATGAATGGATGAAGGGAAAATGTAGTGGTATGGATAAAGGAATGGATGGATAAGGAATGAATGTGTGAGGGAATGGTGTTGCTGATGGATAAAGGAGTTAAGGAATAAAGGAATGGATGGATAAAGGAACAGTGTTGCTGATGGATAAAGAAAGGAATGGATGAAGGAACAGTGTTGCTGATGGATAAAGGAATAGATGAATTAAGGAATGAATGGATGAAGGGAAACTGTAGTGGTATGGATAAAGGAATGAATGTGTGAAGGAACAGTGTTGATGGATAAAGAAATGGATGGATAAAGGAATGGATGAATAAAGGAACGGATGGATGAAGGAACAGTGTTGCTGATGGATAAAGGAATGGATGGATAAAGGAACAGTGTTGCTGATGGATAAAGGAATTAAGGAATAAAGGAAGGGATGGATAAAGGAACAGTGTTGCTGATGGATAAAGGAATGGATGGATAAAGGAATGGATGGATAAAGGAATGGATGGATGAAGGAACAGTGTTGCTGATGGATAAAGGAATGGATGGATGAAGGAACAGTGTTGCTGATGGATAAAGGAATGGATGGATGAAGGAACAGTGTTGCTGATGGATAAAGGAATGGATGGATGAAGGAACAGTGTTGCTGATGGATAAAGGAATGAATGGATAAAGGAATGAATGGATGAAAGAACAATGTAGCGGTATGGATAAAGGAATGGATGGATGAAGGAACAGTGTTGCTGATGGATAAAGGAATGGATGGATGAAGGAACAGTGTTGCTGATGGATAAAAGGAATGGATTTGATAAAGGACTGAACGGATGAAGGGAAAACTTTGGTGGTGCTGGGTAGTGACTGGTAGCATGGTCTGGTGGGGCCTTTGGGAATTCCCTGTTACGAGGTGACGAGGGATCTGGTGACGTTCCCAGGATGGGTCATTCTGCTCCGGAGCAGGTTCTCTACCGGTTAGCTTACCTTCCCCTCATTCCTGCTCCAGGCCAAACTCGGACACGCGTTAAACATCCAGATGAAGTGTGATGGTATGGAACCAGCATCCTCAAATGATCTGCAGTTCTCCAGGTCCAGACTGTAGTCCATCTGTGTCTCTCTATTTCCCTGTTCTTCAATGGTCAGGACCCCCACAGAGCAGGTACGATGTGGGGGTGGATCATTCTCAGCACTGCAGTGACACTGACGTGGTGGTGGTGTGGTAGTGTGTGTGGTGCTGGTGTGAGTGGATCAGACACAGCAGTGCTGCTGGAGTGTTGAGACACTGTGTCCACTCACTGTCCACTCTATTAGACACTCCTACCTTGCTGGTCCACCTTGTAGATGGACAGTCAGAGACGATAGCTCATCTGCTGCTGCACAGTGCAGTGTTGGTCATCCTCTAGTCCCTCATCAGTGGGCACAGTGACGCTGCCCACAGGACGCTGCCCCACAGGACGCTGCCCCACAGGACGCTGCCCCACAGGACGCTGCCCCACAGGACGCTGCCCCACAGGACGCTGAGCAACAGGACGCTGCTGGCTGGATAGTTTTGGTTGGTGGATGATTACGCGAGCGCAAATTCACGTATTGGGGAATTCCGACATTGTTACGCGAGCGCAAATTCACGTATTGGGGAATTCCGACATTGTTACGCGAGCGCAAATTCACGTATTGGGGAATTCCGACATTGTTACGCGAGTGCAAATTCACGTATTGGGGAATTCCGACACTGTTATGCGAGCGCAAATTCACGCATTGGGGAATTCCAACGTTGTTAGGCGAGTGCAAATTCACGCAAATTCACGTATCGGGGAATTCCGACGTTGTTACGCGAGCGCAAATTCACGTATCGGGGAATTCCGACGTTGTTACGCGAGTGCAAATTCACGTATCGGGGAATTCCGACACTGTTATGCGAGCGCA
>JAMWET010007770.1:0-41453 GCA_024036415.1 Prochilodus magdalenae | reverse complement strand
CATCTCTGTCATTTGAACTTCCAGCTACAAAATTTTGGTCAAATGTTCC
The DNA here is from genome assembly GCA_024036415.1 of Prochilodus magdalenae. Lineage (NCBI taxonomy): Eukaryota > Metazoa > Chordata > Actinopteri > Characiformes > Prochilodontidae > Prochilodus > Prochilodus magdalenae. The sequence goes on along the minus strand of JAMWET010007770.1, from coordinate 41,404 downwards.
AAACCAGTTCCGGTTAAAAGGTCTCAGGCGTTCAGGGCTGTTTTTAAATGTTTAAAGCAACAACCAGGCAAACGAGAGAAAAAGACCATCACTCTCCCATTAGCAAGCGTTAAACTATTTAAACTAGATCTTAGAGCTAGCTGTGTATAGAATTAACCTTGCGTGAATTTTATAACAGTGCGCTGCGATGTCCAGAGCAAGCTTGACAAGTTTTTTTAGCTGACATCAAAACATATCTCTGAGCCAGGCGATCCTGGAGGCGTTAAAACAACCACAGCATCTTTGTGCCAGTGAAATCTGCCATGTTCTAACCTCAGGTCTCTAAACTCTATTGCCACTCACTCTGCTCAATGGAAGGGCTGAGTAGTTGGGTAATGAAACACAAAAGAGCAGTCTTCCCTCCACTCTAAATACCATTTTAATTTGCATACTGACCCACTCACTAGCCTGACAGAGGATGCGGTTCATAAAAAAGATAATCTATAGATAGATAGATAGATAGCTAGATAGATAGAACTTATTGATCCCAGAAGGGAAATTCAAGGCATACCAGTAGCAGGTATACAACTATACAGAAGTTAACACCAGAAGCCAAGAATTAGATTTTTGTACAAATAGAGACAATACTATTATAAAAGTATGAAAGTGATAAAAATAGAGTCCCCCTTATTGTTGCTGTGTAAAGTGTAAAGTAATAGATGGAGGTTTAATGGGTATACATAACCGTTTTTGCTAAGCCCAAATATAAAGAGATGCTTGGGGTTTTTCAGCCATCCAGAGACTTGCAAGTATACGACAGTAATATAAAATAATTATCAAAGTGCAAAAATGGTCAACAGTACAGAAATGGGTACAGTAGAATAATAAACAATATAAATAGATGTAGGGCATTTAGGAGGGAGGTGTGCAGCGATGGGGGTGGGTCCCTTGGAGGGACCGGAAGAAAGAGGGTCACAGAGTTTTTCATCGGCTTAACTGAGAGGAGTGTGAACAGTTTATGTGCTGAGGGACAAAAGACTTCCTGAGTCTGTCTGTGGAGCAGACTGGGACAGCAGTCTTTGCCACTGCAATGTATCCCACAGTGGGGAAATTTGCAGTGGTACACACAAGCAGCACCAGAGGAAGAAACAGAAATTGTCAGGAAACTATACAAATAATAAAGTAAGATCTATGGGAACTACAATGCCTTTTGACCAAATTTATTATATCATTGGATATTGTCCTGCTATCAGTGATATATTGTCGTTGTATTCACTGTATTATTGCATTTTTTAGTCTTTTACAGTGTGCTACGTTGTATGTTGTATGTGGGTCTCAAGAACCACATTTTGTCCAAAATAAAACAAGTTATATTGGGAAATGACTACTGTTAGTATTATTTAGTGTGTAACTTCCATTTCAGTTTTCAAGTATACACCAAGTTTGCAAAAGAACTACATAATTATCCATTCAATTTTGAATAATTATGCAAATTGTACCAGTAAGGCTATATATACACTTGGTAGGTCTACATGTATTACTACATAATGTACTTAATTACATGTAATGTACTAAATGCTTGTCTACAAAATGCCAAATGATATTTATTCTGTGTAATAATGTTCTACTATGAATACCGTAGTCTTACACGTGATAGCTATGGCTTATAAAGGCTATACAGAATGAACAATAATTACTACATTATATTTCTATTATATATTAGGAGCCTGTTTGTTTATTAATGATTACAAAAATGATACAAAATGTTTTAAGACAATTCTTAACAGCCTGTAGTTATTCAGGAGTATGATAGACAGACTATATATAAAGGATTTAAACAACCGAACCATATGTCAAATTACTATATGAAGCATAAAAAATCAGACAAGTTTTAATTATAGTCACCTATTGTAAATGCACTAAATGAGGCAGCACAGCCACAAGCATATGCACTAGTTTATAAAATTCATGTATAATGATATATAAATATAGTGATTGATTAAATTTTACACATTATTTACTTTTTATATTAGATAATATTATTGATTGTATATATATAGTTACAGCACAGGACATTTTTGTGCATATAATCATATACTAATATATATTGCATATTATTTATTATTAATTTAATAGGATTTATTATTTCTTTGCTATTAATATTTTAATTCGACATTTTAATAACTGTGTTCAACACATTAATAATGAATAAGTCTAAACGATACAATAGCTTGTCGGTGTGTTTTTCACCACTGGCAAGTAATTTCTCAGGGCCTTCCTCTGAGTGGCTGTGTGTGTTATTTCTTGAGCTCAAACTTCTCTCTGATGTATCCCTCTGACATCGAGTAATACAACTTACAGAGTAGCGACCACAGTGATACAAAGAGAGACGTTTTAGTATTTTTTTTTTTTTTTATGTTATTTTTTTTTTTTTTATTTTATTAATTTTTTAAAATTTATTTTTATATTATAATATTTTTAATTAATTTATAAACTTTTTTTTTTTTTTCTGTGAGAATTCCTGAAGAGTAAGGACGTCTGGATTTCAGTTGTCAGGGAAGATGTAGTTTAGTTGCTCAAGGCAGTGGAAGAGATTTATGCTTCATGTTAGCATGACCATTTCCTGTGCTCAAGTATTTGTCTTGATAGGGCACAACCTGAGTCCCACACACGCTCTGCCTTTAACCTTTGGATTTGGGCAGAGGTTCGGTTTAGGACATGATGACTGTCCTCAGGGATGAGGTCCGATGATGAAAAACGGAGGAAGAGGTCCAGATGTCCATTTATCGCTCTGTAAAGCTCTTTCACTGCATACTTATGAAGGTGTATTTAATTTTTCTTATTCCCTCCTTTTAAGCTTGTCGAGACTGTCGCCTGCTTTAATGCATTCCTCTTCTTGTGCTAGTGTGAGTGATGCACATATAAAGCTGCAAGGCTTTCCTGAACACTCAGATGCACAAAGCTGAAAATGTTCCTCTCAGAAACTCCCTGCCGCTGAATGAAAAGCATGGGTGCACACTCCTGAGAAAACAACAGTGCCATCACTTGGACATCAATGCCACATTTTCTAAGATCATCTTCATAGAAAATATCAGAGCACCACTCTCAAGATTATGAAAGGCCAGTTCACCAAGCTTCAGGATTACATGCTCAGCAATCAGCAGTTTGGTCTGCTCACTGTATTCTTTTGTGATCAGGGTTTTCTGCTGCAGTAGGAAGCTTACATACATTCCTGTCAGGTATGTAGGGATCTCCTTTTGCTGCCTTGGACCATCAGAGGCTGAAGCACAGTGGCAGAGATCCAGCAGAGAACACTGGTATTTGACACATGATGTGGAGACTCCTTGATTTCTTTATGTGTGAAACAATCTTCATCGCCACATCTTCATTACAGTATTGGAGGAAGTATGCCTCCTTCTGTTCATCACTGAATCCTCGTACTTCTGTCACCAGATTGATGTACTCCCGGGGGGGAACAGGTGGGCTGCTGCTGGTCGGCAAGTTATTCAGATGAGAGCAAAGGGAAGGAAGATTTCTGTTGATCAGATGTGAGTGATCAGTGATCCCCACTGTGGTCTTCTCATTGACATTTTTTTTCCTTTTTCTTTTACTTCCTCTCCATCCTCAAAGCAAAGAGGAAAATCGGCACTCATCCAGCCCATCAAAGATAAACAGAACTTTAACATCAACATCTGGAATAGAGTCAGTTCAGGCTTTGAAGAGAAAAAGCAGTGATTCAGTAGTTCAATCAAACTGAACTTCTTGTCTTTATTCTTAAGATTCAGTTCACGGAAGGGAAGAGGAAAAAACAAATTGACATGTCTTGGTTCTCCTCACCCTTCGCCCAGTCAAGTATGAATTTGTTCACTGACACAGTTTTCCCCACCCAGCAATTCCATTTTAGAACTTTTCTTTCCGTTCAGTTACCAGAATGGACTTTGAAAAGGTCACTACATTTAACATAAATGTCCTCACCCCCAGGTCTGACAGAAGACATTTCCATCACTTCATGCTCTTGAATGACTCCACCACTTTCATTTTGTACTATAATGAGATCAGTGTAGATATCCTCCAAGAACTTTGTATGACCTGTCTGTGAATTCCCAATGAGTATACTTTCATATAACTGCCTGAGCTTGGACATCAACTGGATGCAGTGCTGTAGATCTTCTATGAAAGACACAAATCAAAAACAAAATATTATTTTTTTTATTGTAAAAAAAGGCCATTTGACAATATTAAATTACAATTGCAATCATCCATTAGCACCTCAAAATATTCATTTTGAGGTAAAGCAGTAAGTTTATCAAGGTTGAGAGTTAGTCTAGGGTAGTGTTTGTAATTATGTTAAAAAGACCAGCAGCTAGACTGTGTAATCTTAAATGCCATTATTTATTTTAACCATAATATATATATATATATATATATATATATATATATATATATATATATATATATATATATATATTGTATATAAACACAAATTAACAAGCAGAAAAGACAAAACACAAGTTTATTTCTCATAGACTCCCATTGTTTTACATTTTGTTGCAAATTTTCTCTGTTACAAGTAGTTCATACCATTTTCCTCTTTGTTTGTTCCTGCATTTTGACCCCTGCATTTTTTTCTAGTTTCTAAGTAAGAGGCTGTCTCTTATTTTGCCTGCCTGAGGTTTGAGGAATGAATAAACTATATTACAAACAGTAGATAAATTAACAACAAATTTAAAGGGCATGCGGGTGTGGGGATATGGGTGTGGGGGGTGGCGGAAGCATCTCCATAAACCAATACAATCTGAGAGAGTAAAGAACTTTGCTTAACTTTAGATTCATAGATTTTTTCCTGATCTTTACACCTCCAATTGTTAAAACCATGAATGCAGAGAATGAGAGCATATGTTAGGACACATATTTTGCAGGCCATGATGGTTAAACTGAACTATAGTAGTAACAGTGCAGTGACAGTGATGATGTGTTGAGTTTACCTGCATTGAGAGTGCTAACTCCTGAGTCTTCAGCCTGGGCTGCAGTGGGAGAGGCTAAAGTATTCTTACCAGCTATCTCTTCACATTTTTCACCTGAGAGTGGACAGCAGGAATAGAAAACAAAAAAAAGTTTTTTAGTAATTACCTCTTTTTTGTCATGTTGGTAACACTTTACAATACTGTTTCATAGTTAATGGATAACTGTTCAAGAACTAAGCAAGAATGAATGGTGTTGCAATAACACATGACTAACTACTATTAATTACCAGGTAATACTAGGTAATTACTAGATAGGTAACAGTGAACTAATGCCTGGGATAGGTCACTACAAAAATTTTTAACTAGTTTCTTAAAATAACTAATAAGAAAATACTGATCAGTTTGACATAATTTATTAAATAGCTGACTCTTCCAAGGTTCCTGGTGAACTACTGACTAATGTAAAAAAAATCCAACATTTGTACAAGCACTGAAATACACTACACAGTATGAATAGTGTAAAAAATAAAGAATTACATTCTTCACTATTATTAGTTATAGAAATGAGCATCCTCAGAGGAGGTGGGATGCAACACCATGTCATACTGACTGGTGTCCTACATTTGTTCCAGTCAGCAACCTTCATATACTTTCAAAATCTTCACCAGCTAAATCTCAATATATTTACAGTCTGGATAAGCTCGGACATCAACGTACATATTGGACAAGCATTAACAACATAACATAAACTGCTAAAAGTTGGGATACTCTATAAAATGTATATAAATGTAAATAAAAACAGAATGCAATTATATTTTCTTCACAAAATGATATAGAATGTGTAACAGATGTTAGACATTTTATGACAATTATTAACACATTTAGAATGTGATTGTGAAAATACATCTCAAAAAAGTTAAGACAGGGAAAACAAAAGACTGTGAAGGCAAGTGGTATTAATAAAAACAACTGGGTACTCTGTTCATCACCATAAAATTGTAAAGACATTGAATATCCCACCCTCTGCAGTGCATTGTATCATCAAAAGACCAAAAGAGAATCTGTAGAAATTGCTGTGTGCAAGCGACAAGGCTGATGGTCAGTAATGGATGCTTGTGGTCTTGTGGTCCTGGTGGCACTGCATTAAAAACAGGAATAATTCTGTTCTGGAAATCACTGCATGGGCTGATGAACACCTCCAGAAATCATTGTCTATGAACGCAGTTCACTGTGCAATCCACAAACGTTATTGCTGTATCAAAGAAGAACTCAGCATGATCCAGAAACAAAATGGAAAACTGTCCTTTGGTGAAATAAAAATTTCAAATTCTGTTTGGAAACCAAGGACACTGTGTCCTATGGAGATGGCCCATCAAACTGTAATCAGTGCACAGTTTCAAAGCCCACATCCCTGATGGTATGGGGTTGCATTAATGTCTAAGGCATGGGCAACTTACACATCTGGAAAGTCACTGAAAAGTATTTAGATGTTTTACACAGTTGAGCAATTAGAATCCTACACAAGATAAGAATGGGTCAGCATTCCTCCCCAAAAACACCAGCTGTTGGTCTCCTCACTTTCTTGACGTTTACAGATTGTTGTTGTGGATGCTACACCATGGTACACATGGCCCTATCCCAACTTTTTTGAGATGTATTACTGCCATCAAGTTCTAAATGAGTTAAGAATGTTCATGAAATTATAGAATGTCTAAAAAATTCAATGTTTAATGTGTTTTATGTTCTATTGTGAATAAAATATGGGTCTATGAGATTCTCAAATCATTGCATTCTGTTCTTATTTACATTTTACACAGTGTTCCAACCTTTTTGTAATTGGGGTTGTTTTTACTAACATAATTATATCAGCTCTTTTCTATACCATTACTGCTTAATTACCATCTTTGAGTATGCTCCTGAGCTGATCAGACAGCTGGTTCTGGTTCATCTTCTTCAGGATAGCCTGTGTGATCTCTACAGCTCCACTGTGCCCATATCTCTGCACTATCCTATCCACAGTGTCATGTCTGTCTGCATTCTCCAGCAGAGCCTTTGGGATGGGGGTGAATCTTTCCACACCACTAATCAGATGCCACAGAAATGTTTTCAAGTCCTCTTGACCCAAGTTTTCAAAAGTGTAGACCAACGCTTCTGGAATGTTTGACATCTCGTCTTCCTGGAAAAGAAGACAATAGACTGAAGGTGACTAAAAGAAAAATATGGATTCCAGGTGAGTTGATTATACTGGAATGTTTCTTTTAGCAGAATGTGTCTACAAAAACAGAGCATTTGTTGTTTGAAGAAATCTGTGTTACAACATGGTATTTTTTAATATTTTTGTTAGATTAGCAACAACTATGATATTGGGTTCAGAAATGGCACAACAATCTAAGCTTTCACCCTATTGGTGGTGGAAGTTTAAATTACAGCATTACTGCAGACACTAGTTCTCTCTAGATGTATTCTTGTTAGTGGCACTTAACAAGTAGCATTTGGATTTTTTTTTTCTCACGGATTCCAAAACAACAGCTAGTTTTATAGAACGCGTCCAGCAAATTAGTGCATTTCCATTTGAGCTTCATTTAAGGTTTCTAAAACAGTTCTAAAAAAGACATAAAAATATTGAGTGATTAACAAATGAAAATGCTAATAATTGCATCAGGTATTGTAAAACGTGCATCAGTTTTTTTTATACATTTATTTAATCAGTCTTTTTAAATTGAAGCACACCTAATCAAAGCCTTTTAAAAAATGAATAAACCATTAATACACCAATCAGAGAAAAGGCACAAAATTCAGTAAAAATTATTATAATATTATTAAATATTATATTATAAAACTATAAATACAAAATAACTTGAGGCAGTGTTACCGTTTTCTGGGGTTGTCTTCAGTTTAAAAACCCAAATCTTCATGAGGATATGCAGTGCGCATTTAAAGGTCTAATCAAAAGATTTTTCATATAATTTCATATAATTTCCATTGCACATGTCACATTAAGTGAGTTAGTGACATACATGCTTTCTCTCTGCTTCAGGATCAAACTGAACTGTTTTTCTTTCCTAAAAGACATTTAATCAGAAAAACAGAAACCAGCCAGAACACATTCCATATTGCAGTCAGTGACGTAAAACGGTGAGTCCTTTTTGTCTACTGACTTCCCATCACTACCTTACTGAAAGGAGTTACAGATTTAAGGAAACTGTATATATTTTGGCAGGGGCATATTCTTTTTGAAAGCAGTACTGACTGCCAAAATAAAAGCAACCTGTTTTTATTTTAAATAAATAACCTAGAAATTTGTTTTTAATAACAGTACATGTAGTTTTAGTATAGACCATGTTTGCTGTATTTCATACATTTTACTAAAATGTTATGTAAATTCTATGTAATTATACTATGTTGTTGTATGTAAGTAGGTTTTTACTCCATTAATAGTTCTCTAACTTACGTAAAGAAATTGTGTAGTTCTGCCAGCTCTGAAAAAAAAAAAACGAATCTGTAAAAATAAGGGAAAAATTTAGAACAAGATCAAACAATAATTGTAAGGTATTTGTAGGTACACTGGTGGTTTTGGATGATAAACAAAAAATTTAGTGTCATAGAGTGCTTTACACCCACCATTCTGACCTTCAAGTTTGGATTGAACAAACTATTATATTATGGGTAAAAGGTGCTTTGGACCACTATCTGGAGCGTAGGACCAGAATTTAATCTAACCAAAAAAAACGACGGTTGCAATCTGGAACAGAAACAGTTTGGCTTCTTTGTTGTGTGAAAACATTTCTGGACAGTTCAGACGTTCTGCCATCTGTGGAGTCTTGTGTGACACTCTGCTGCTTAAAAGGAGTGCAATGCATTAAAGCAGTATATCACCAAATTAACAAAACACTGAAATCAGATATGCCTCTACCAATCAATGTCAAGAAAAGGGAGAGGTAGATCTCCTGCTTGGTTGGAATGAAAATCTGCAGCCACACTGGCTCTTTGTCGATAAGATTGGTGACCCCTGGTCCTGCATGACCGGAGTAAGGTAGTTATTTGGTCTTGTGCATGGTGACAGAAAGGGAGTTTTTTCTTTACTATATTTTGTCCAACAAAATTTATCTCTTTAGTAGTACCCTGCTCCCATTAGGTAAACTAGTGAGACTGTTAGTGCCTCAGTCTTTTTTTTTTTAATTTGGTGCTTTAGAAAAGGTGCACATCAGCATTTAAGACTGTTTTAAATTAAACCATACCCTTATATGGGTTTGACTTCCATTGCCACTATTTTATATATTTGTTTAGGTTGCCTTGTCACAAGTTGGAGCGTGTATAAATGTAATTTATTTACATATTGCATTATCTTTGTAGTACTTGACCAAATTAGCTGTTGTATAAAGTTACTGAAAATATCGAGCTTTTCTAATAATTGCTGGGTGTTAATTAAATGATCTATTTCAGCCTCGTTCTGTTTCTGGGTGCATTATAGATACAGTGAATTGGTTTTGTATTGTAACACGTTAATCTTAGGTGAGATTTGGGTTCCACTGGCCCACGTGGATGATCAGTACCATAGATTAAGGCCACATTTATTGTATAGTTGGCAGGGCATGCACTGATATAGGGACAAAGGAAAAGAACTCATTAAAAGCCTGAGGTTAAAAGCTGCAAGTATAGGAAAAGTGTTTTTTGTCAAAACATCCACCAGAGCTACAGTCTGGGCTTTTAAGCTACATCTTATAATTTAACAGGTTTTATAACTGTAATTTGTATTTTTTATTGTTGATGTAGTATGCATTTTACAGCTTCTAAAATTGAGTAACAATTTAAGACTTTGACTGAGTATGTGCAACAATTGCAACAGAAGGGGCTGTTCCGGTAATGTTGACAGGGTGGGGAGGAGGAAGTATCTTCCAAGAAACTAGTCAAAACAGGTTTGAGTAGTTTGTATGTGTGCCAAGGGAAATGCTCTAGGTTTTCTGCAAAATCGTCAGATTCTTTAACTGTCCATTACAGGGTGGAGTTGATTTGTAGATACCTTGGAATGTCATCACATGTCCCCTTATCATCAAAAGTATAGATGCACCCAGAAGAAAATGTTGGATTGCATTGCTTTTTAGATGAAAGATAAAGATGACCATGAACAATACATTATTTAGACTGATATGGAAAATATTTATTGAGCCACACATACAGAAGTAGTTTCTTTCAGTATGGCATCTGGCTGCCATGTTTGCTAACACAACATGCATATGTCCCATCCAGCTTAAATATTCTCATGTAGTTCCTGCATATTTTGCATTAGAGGCGCAACACAGAGGCGCAAGGTGGAGCAACACCAGGCTTTCTGGAATGTTGTGCATGACATCAAACCATTTTGACCTTGACCACAGTGCTCACACACAAGGATTCGTTGGTTGTCTCCAAGAATGCGTCCAGCAAATTAGTGCATTTCAATTTGAGTTTCATTTAAGGTTTCTGAAACAGTCCTAAAAAAACATTAACATACTGAATGATTAACAAGTCCTGCAACACAGTATCATTGCCAAGAAACTCAGCAATTTTACCTGATTTTCCCAGCTGTTCTCTGATAGGTCAGTGGTTTGTTTACATTTTGACTGGACACAGATTTGCCTTTTCCAGTGTAGAGATACTGAAGACTTTGTGAGACCACATTTGCACACTTTCATGCTGTTGTTTTTCTCTGCTGCATGAACACTTATATTCATTTGTATTTTCATTGGGTCTTTGCCTCATGGTGGTCCTAGGTACATTCTTTTGCTTAATACAAAGACTACCCCTACTAAAGATAAGCAAGTGTAAGCAGAAGTGAAATAAATCATGACAAGGCTCTTCTTCTTTGCTGGCCTTTTTTTTTAATAGACAGTGTGTTCATTTGCTGCCTGTCTGCTCAGCTCTTGAAATACTTTAGAATATGTCCTACCAGATCAGAGCTAAAGTTAAATTATGCTTTGTTCTCTATAGTGTATTATTTGCATGGTATAGTGGAGGACTATTGTGCTTTATTTACATGCATGACTTTTTGGAGGTTGTGCTGTTTAAACCTGTTCGTGTGTTGCTCTGTCCTGAGGCTGACCTGCTTCCTGTTTCACAACAAAGAAATCTTTGTAATCTCACTAATGACAAGTCAGCAGTGTTTTAAATGGGGAACATTGCTTTAAGGATCATGGAAGAAATTGTCATGGACATTAAAATGGTGTATATTAGGTAAGACTGTATCTGTAGTGTACCATTCAATATTTGTTATTAATAATTGTTATTGTTATTAAAATATGTTATTAATTCATTTAAACTTCATGTACTGTTTACTGTTTTAATATGAAGAGTATTTTTCATTAATTTTAAAGTCATTATTGTTTAGTGTATTAAATTTCTATTTAGTCTGAAAAAGGTATTTAGTCAGATGTACAAACTTTAATCTATTTTTCCTCTGTGACTGTAATTTGATATCTGTAATATGTAGTCTAATCAAATGACAGACTGTTGAATGATTTATTCATGTACCACATATGTTAAATGTGTATGTTTCCAGTTGTAGCAGATTATATTTAAGTGAAATATATTGTAGGTTTTACAGAATCTATTTGCGTATTTTAATGGTGATTTATGAGGCTTTTCAAACTAAATACTATACTGACTATTATGCATATTAACAGTTGTGTAAGGTAATTCTTAAAGCTATATACTTTCTGTATTAGATATAACATATCAGACAGGCACACTCGGATGGGATATGGACTCTAGTACCTTTTCTTGACAAAGAAAATGAACCAGAACCAACTGTCTCAGATAATGAGGACCAATGTGAATCAAGGTGATACAGTTATTATCATTTCCTGTTTAAACTTATAATAAAATGATAATGTTAAATAATGCTTCATATGAGTTCTGTATTGATTATTCTTCAGAAATACATTCATTTGGGCATTTTATGTAAAACATTATATGGAATACAAAAAATCCTATAACACAAATATAAATGTATATACTTGCTATATAAGTAGCTATAATTATATGCATAACATTTTATAAAAAGAATACTATAATTTAAAAAAAATATTACTAATAAAGTAAGATTTAATAACACATGCTACATGTTCAGATAACTTTTTAAAAGTTGACAAATGAATTACACTATCAAATTACACTACACTTAAATATTTTCATGTCTTTCCAATTTTACAAAAGAAGCTCTTGTGCTGTTTAAATTAAGCTAAGTTGATAAGCCACTGTTGCTGTGGGTTATACAGGAAACATAGTAGAATCCTGTTGTAGTGCATTCATGTTTGGAGTGTTCTAATAAGTGGATCTGTCACATTGGCCTGTTAGCATTCTTGCCACAAATTGACTTTGTGATGTTTGCCATTTAAATACTTTAAAGCAACAAGTGACATCACACCCAAGTTATCACAAGTGTAATACCAAAGCTTGATCTTGATGTCCCTTTGCTTTCATCTGAATACAGGTCAGACTGATCCAGTCCAGGCCACCATAGCTCAGTGTGACTTACTTCAGACCACTTCAGCTCAAAGTGACGCAATCCAGAAAATCACTGCTAAGAATGAACTATCCCAGACCATCACAGCTCACAGTGGAGGATCTGTCAAAACACCTCTTCTGCAAGGAATTGAAGTTCTTGGCACAGCTAATTTTATTTTTGGGGCTGATTCTAAGCGGTAAGGTAACTGAGCCAGTCTGTTAATAATAATTTTGAGTACATGAAACTGACAACTTATCAAACTGAATTTTAAGGGGTTAACTAATGTAGTAGCATTAGGAACAGGTCAGAAACATAAAAATAGAGCAGATTAAGAAATATGATAAATGTCAGAAATAAAATATTTGTTATGATGGTCTATGAATGACATAACAAACACAAATTTATCCAATAGAAGAGGTCTACAATAGTAATAGTAGCAGCCTTAAATATGCTAATGCCTCATGAGTAACTTAAAATGCCTAATTAGTAATAGATCCAGGTAAAAGATTAAGATATTTATGCCCATCAGAAAAAAAAAGAAAGCTACAAAATGTGAACCGACATGCTACGTCCTTCATGTTTTCATGGTAATTAACAGGTCATGAATGACAAACTGGGATATTTTGGTATTGGCTTACAATCATGCAAGGCCTACTCAGAAGTTTCTGGCAGCTAATTTCAATAAGCCAGAATTATCAGCTGATGAGAGGTACTACTATGTAATCATTAATTAATTATTAGTTACGAAAATCTGTGACCCTTGTTGTCATGTACAACACTATCCTACGAAGTTCACATGTAATGCATGAACGGTGGTTGATGCAACACTACCCTTATTTAAAAATGTGGTTTCATGAGTCATTGAGTCATCAATTTGAATAATGGCTTATTACTAATGATCAGTTGTTACTATATGTGGGCCCTTATAGTAAAGTGAAAGAAGAAGTATATAATAGACATGCACTGCATAAAGGATCACTGAGAAGTAACACCACTATACTGCTGGCCTATGAATAACTACATTTTTCTTTCCTCCAAGATGTCTCTCCAGATCTGACAAAGTGTGCTATTCCTTATTTCAGTTTTCATGTTTTTGTTTTCTGATGAAAGTACATGGAAACCACAATGACAAATGTTTATTGCTGCCAGACTCAGCTACAGATAAGAAAACAGTCAGAAACTAACTTGTAACTTGTTATGTGAGCTTGGGTCGCTAAGAGATTCAGGCTTGTGAAAGTCTCATAGGAGCCATCAGTTTTCAGTGTTGCCCCCTTCAGGACACCAAAGGGAGGACCTAATCCATAGTGGCTAATTGCAACCATCCTGCTCTCCAGTCTCCAATCACTGGAGAATAAATTGCATCCCTTAATTCCATCAGCACGCCAACTTTACAGTGAAGGTCTAACCGACTTGTAATGGACCTTGTTTACAGAAATATTTCCATTATGTACTGAGCAAAGCTCTTCCCGCACTTTGGCTACTCGGACCACATTTCTGTAATGTGCATCACTGCATAAAGACCAGTCGTCAGATGCTCCAAACTAATTCAGAAGCAGGTGAAAACATAACCAGCCCTCTCTGCTCTTCACAACTGTTTTAAACAAACTGCATAGGGTGTGTTTTGGAAGACTGCCATCAACAATGACACTGCTTTCTTGAAGGTATATACAGCATCACTGCAAGCACAAATTCGAAGCCATGGATACTTGGATACTGCTGAGGTAATTTATTTGCTGCATAACATGCTGCAAATAACATCATTTGCTGCATAACATGCTGCAAACAAAATCTTGCCCAAATTCTTTGACAGACTGTAGGAATTCAATTATGCTTATACATTTCAACTCAATTTAAAAAGCTTTCTGTTGATAGCTCTGCAAATCAAACAAATTGCTACATTCTGCTTGCTGTTTCTTTTATGCTAAAACCAAGGATTGCACAAACAATTCTTGTTGTCTTGACACAAAAAAACCAAATACATATTAAACAGCAGGAGGAAAATTTGGAGCCGTTTATGCCATGAGAAAAGACAACAATTTCCATTGTCCTCCTTCAAGAGATTCTGTCATCTTTGTCACTTTAAGGCTGGTCACTCTGTATTTGTACTAAAACTCAGGCCAGCATATGTAAGCTATTCAAATAGCTTTGCCTTAATATAAGCTCACCAACAATCACCATGCCTGTTTAAGTTCCTAGTAAACTACTGCAGATTACAGTGCACAAGGATGATGAGGCTCTAAATACCTGCAGGGTGTTCAATGGGATTCATAGACTGAGAAGAGATGTTACAGTGCACTGAATGTCTTGTTTGATGTGTGAAAAATAGGTCGCAATGAGGATTTGAATAATTGGCAAACAGCAGTGATTGGATTTGAACGTCACACTGGTCTACCAGCAGTGGCAAAAATCCCAGTAAATAGAAAATTCTCCTGGAATTGTGGCAGTGAGGGCATTCTACAAAAATCTGGCTGAGCTATGGTGCATTTCCCAAAACCATAGTTGCTAGGTTAGTAGCTTACATTGTTGGAACAGCATAGTTACAAAGTGTTTCCCAAAATCATAGTTGAAACTATGAAGGTCACTTCAGATGTTAAGTTAACAAGGTAGTGCACCACATTAGTTCAATGTTAGACAGCGTCAATTCTTTTTTTATTTTTGGTGAAATCATCACTACACTTCTTTTGTCTTATTCTCTTTCCCTTTTTCTTTCTCCTCTACACATACGCACATATCATGTAATTCCTTGCTGTTTCTGGTGGTTTGCTTTTAGATGTTTGCCAAATTATGAATTTCTGGCACTGGTCAAATCAAGTTTTGGGATTTATTATGGTACATTCCTTAAAATGTAACACAGAAAGTAGAGTAATACAGGTTTATTCACAGGGCTATTGCAAAAGGCAGTACAGGTAGCAGCAATAAACAAACGTATAATCAAGCAAAAGTACCGAAAGGGCGAGACGGGACCAAGGTCATGAAAACACGTAAGAGATGTGCATGTTTACAATTCCTGTGATAATGAGCATGACGGTTCTCAGCGTGTGGCCATGATGTCATGGAGCAGTGAGTTGGAGTCAACAATCAGGTCACCATGGAGTATATCACATTTAACGTTCAAAGACTGCTTATATTAAATAATGAATTCTTTATGAATTAGCAATTGCTATCTCTGACACATAAACCATGTGACCACAGCTATTTGAGGGGTGGAAAACGGGATGATTTCCAGCCACTGAGGGTTTTTATTTTGGATGGATTAATGGGTTTAAACGGTATTCACTATTTATTCTGTCAGCAACCCTTCATCTTAAATTATTTAGCTTATGTTTGGATTTTAAAACAAATTACTTTTTTGCTGTTAATTTATCTTTTTTTTATCAGAGGCAACTGGAACGTGTTCAGCACTGTCCTCCACTGGAAGTCCATATGAGGATTCAGTTAGTATTTCCACTGCAGGTAAACCCAAGACATTATTACTATTAGCTTTTTTCTAATAAGGCATATTATTAAGGGAGTAATCCATTGTGGTAGACAGAATCAAATATGTTGTAGTTTAGGGTAGTCTTAGCTTTCACAGTGCAGTTTAAAGTGTTGCGGCGTGGTGAACCATTTCACAATATCACACCTTTTGGTATAAACTCTTTTGTTCTCTATTAGATTGTGCTCTCTAATAGTACATAAGAGGCAGATAATTCAAGCAGGAAAAGGACAAGAATGGTTGGTAAAGTTACATAGATGGCTTTAGTAATTGGAACATTGACTTTTTTAATGTTGATGTCAAAAACGACAAACAATGATAATTTAAAACAGATAATTAATTGACTTAATTAAACTATTAAGTAAAAAGAGATATGCTATGATATTTCACAACACAGGCATTGATAAGTAAATTCAGAGAAATCCCTGGTTGGATTTGAAGACTTGGAATGGCACCAGTTTTTGCAAGATTATTAGGTAGTGTTTAAATGAAAGGTGATGTAATACAGTGCGAAGCATGCTGTCACATTTCTTCAAAATGTACTATAGGTATTAAATTAAAAATGCACATTTATTTACAAAAATATTAACGTTTACTATGTACATTTTCTATTATTGTATTATTGTTCTTTCATGTACTTGGGCTGCTGCAATATGTGACTTTTTATTATTGTGAAAGTTGTCTATCTATGTTCATAAGAAAAAACATACCATTTTGCTTTTGAACAGAATTGGTCAAACAGAATTTACTTATCACTGCTTTATGTTTCTATTGCCATTTTTAAAACTGTCTCAACAGTTTTACCTGTGTTTGTACATTCTTTTCCAAAACATTTTCAAACCTTTATAAAACTATACCCCAGGAATCAGTCAGAATATTTATAACTTTGTCATGTAATAATTTTGTGCGACATAACTTTAATAGTGCATGACTTAAAAACACTCCTTCGAAGAGAAAGTGCTAAACACCATCATAACTATTAATTCTTATCTTTGATAAAATGCTGTATATCATAAAATATTCTTCTCTCACAGAAGACCAAAAGAATCACATCAAATTGATGTCCCACCTCACTGAATTATATGAAAGCATACTAATTGGGAATTCAAAGACAGGCCATACCAAGTTTCTAGAAGATATCTACACTGATCTCACTATAATGCAGAATGAAAGTGGAGGACTCATTCATGTGTTACAAATGGAAATGTCCTCCAACAGTCCAGCTTGGAAAAACATTTGAATCAAATGCAATGACCTTTTCAAGGTCCAGGCTGGTACCAGTAGAAGGAACAAAAAAGTGCTAACAATGGGAATTGCTGGAGTGGGCAAAACTGTGTCAGTTAATAAATTCATTTTTGACTGGGCGAAAGGCGAGGAGAACCAAGACATAAACTTCATTTTTCCTCTTCCCTTCCAAGAACTGAATCTTAAGAAAGACAAGAAATTCAGTTTGATTGAACTCCTGAATCACTGCTTTTTCTCTTCAAAGCCTGAACTGAAGTCTCTTCCAGAGGGAGACGGTAAGGTTTTGTTTATCTTCGATGGGCTGGATGAGTGTCGATATACCCTTTGTTTTGAGGATGGAGAGGAAGTAAAAGACCTCCATGAGAAGACCACAGTGGGATCACTGGTCACAAATCTGATCAACAGAAATCTGCTTCCCTTTGCTCTCATCTGGATAACTTGCAGACCAGCAGCAGCCCATGTGATCCCCCGGGAGCACATCAATCTGGTGACAGAAGTACGAGGATTTAACGATGAACAGAAGAAGGCGTACTTTAGCAAATACTGTAATGAAGATGTGGCAATGAAAATTTTTTCACACATAAAGAAATCAAGGAGTCTCCACATCATGTGTCAAATACCAGTGTTCTGCTGGATCTCTGCCACTGTTCTTCAGCCTCTGATGGCTCAAAACAACAATAAGGACATCCCCACAACCCTGACAAGAATGTATGTAAGCTTCCTACTGCAGCAGAAAAACCTAATGAAAAAGAAATACAGTGAGCAGACCAAAACTCCTCATGCTGAGCGTGTAATTCTGAAGCTTGGTGAATTGGCTTTTTCTAACCTTGAGAGCGGCACTTTAATATTTTATGAAGACGATCTTAAGAAATATGGCATTGATGTCAATGATGGCACTATGTTCTTAGGAGTGTGCACGCAGCTTTTCAGTCAACAGGAGGGAGTTTCTGAGAGGAACATTTTCAGCTTTGTGCATCTGAGTGTTCAGGAATGCCTAGCAGCTTTATATGTCCATCACTCACATTGCAACAAGAAAAAGAATGCATTTAAGCAGGCGACAGTCTTGCACAAGCTTCAATGGAGGAATAAAAGAATGAAACACCTTCATAAGTATGCCGTAAAAAAAGCTTTACAGAGTGAAAATGGACACCTGGACCTTTTCCTCCATTTTCTCACCGGCTTCTCACTGCAGGACAGTCAGCATGTACTAACTGAACTTCTGCCAAATCTGAAGATCAAAGGAGAGTGTGTTTTGGACATATCTGCCCATATCAAGAAGAAATTGAATAAGGAAATGTCATATGACAGAAGCGTAAATCTGTTCCACTGCCTGAGTGAACTGAAAGATGATTCCCTGACAACTGAAATCCAGAAATACTTGAACACAGGAGATCTCTCAACACAGGAACTCTCATCTACACAGTGGTCAGCTCTGGTGTTTGCGTTGCTGATGTCAGAAGAGACTCAAGAGAAGTTTGAACTGAAGAAATACAAGCCATCAGAGGAAGGACTAAGGAGGCTCATGCCAGTGGTGAAAAACACAAGACGATCTTTGTAAGTATGCTTTCCATTTCAGTTTTTAAACAAGTGTAAATGAAGTCTAACATCATTTACATGTGACTATGCTATAGTGTTCTTCTTGTTTCCACTTACAAAGTACAACCATTAAAGGAAACTGCACTCCTCATTTATATGACATATATGTAATATAAACTGTGCACTAATATAAACTGGTTGTAAAAACATTGATTAGAACATGCATTGTTAATATATGCCTTAATTTGTTTTTTGGTGCATGTGCATTTGGTGAGTTTGTGTGTTTTTATTCTCATTAATCATCAGTTATCAGAAGGGTTGTATATATCTCTTTGGGTTATTAGAGTTTCAAAGCATATTTTCTTGTAAGTTAAGTACCTAGAATTAAATACTTTTGTGCACACTTTGGAATTACATAGGATCTTGTATGAAATCTAACTAGTACTTGTTAACACAGAAAAATAATAATTTGAATGTAATGTAATGATGTAATCCTTACAAGCAATTTATGACAAAACAAATTGTAAGAACATATTTCCCTGAATGAAAACTAATGGGAATGTTCAGCAGTACTTGTATAATTTTATGTATACAGCAGTACTTATATAATTATACATCATTTTATGTATAATTATGTACTTTTTAAAAGTAAAAAAATAGTTCTTCTGAATTTAAGAGGCAACTATGTAGTTCTGGAATAAAAACACAAACAAAAATAAAAATACAACAGCTAACAAGAAAGTAAATAAAAAAGACATAACAAAAAAAATGTCTTTTAACAAAAAATAATAAAAAAATGTTAAATGCTAATGTAAAGAAATGGTTTCAAAAACTAGAGGTGAGGTTTTGTATGGTGTTCATCTTAGTCAGGCTAGCAAACCAGTTCACTTACAGTCCTGTTGCTTCTTCTCAAGGAGTCCATGATAATCCTGGTGGTCTAGGAACCCCTTGCCGCACTTAGGTTGAGGAAGAGTACAAAGCATTTTGTACTGATCTGTAAATGTTTATACCAATTTATACTAAGTTTATACTAATTTTCTTGACTAGCAGGATGATACCTAACATTAATAATGCCAAAAAGTACCAGTGAAAGGAACACAGTTAGCAACATGACAACAATGCATGGCACCATCATAAAGACCAGCAGAGACAGTGGAAAATTGGCCTTTGTAGTCTGAAGGCTTACTAACATGTCACACGCAAGCCCTTAGCACTGCATAGATAAACAGCCCTTTATAAGTTTTTACACTGTGCTACCAGATTTTATTCCTTGACAGTTTGAGTACATTGTAAAATTGCATAAAATGTGCATTTATTCCTCATTTGTAGATTAGCTTACTGTAATCTTGGGGTAAAGAGTTGTGAAGACCTGGAATCAGTTTTAAAACTGAAAAAATTTACCCTGAAAGAACTGGACCTCAGTAACAATGACCTGCAGGATTCAGGAGTTAAGTTGCTTAATGCTGGACTGAAGTGTTCCCACTGTAAACTGGAGATACTAAGGTAGGCCTTCTGCCTGTTAATTCTGTAATTAAATGTTGTTATTTATTTTTTAGTTTTGTTATATTAATTAAAATTTGATATTAAGTGTTTAACAAGCAAGGAAAACCAAGTTTTCCAATTGAAAACCAATTGTTTTCAATTTTAATGTAATATATACATTTGTGATGTAAGAATGACTTTTTACAAAACATTTTACTTACAAACTTACACTGAGCTTCCACATATATACATGGCAACGAATGTGATCCTAGGGAACATTGTTTCTAAAAGAAGATTGATATCTTCATGTACTTGGTCATTTTATGAACTGTAAGTTTCTCAACACCTCATTTTTAATGACTTGATTTTGGAGTTTGGGTTTATATAATGGAAAAATAAGGGCAAAAGGGCAAGTCCTCCAAATGTCTGAAAAAAGCAATGCCCTTTATTTACTCTCAAGTTAACATATTTAACACAGTTGTTAACACATCACTTTTTCAGTCTGTTTGTCTGCCTACTTTCTCCTTACTCTCTGCAGATTATCTGGTTGAATGATCACAGGGGTAGGCTGTTCTTCTCTGGCATCGGCTCTGAGTTCAAACTCCTCATGCCTGAAAGAACTGGATCTGACCTATAATCACCCAGAAGAGTCAGGAGTAAGACTGCTCTCTGCTAAACTGGAGGATCCACACTGCTTACTCAACACTCTTAGGTAAGTACATCTAGATATGAAATAATACTGTAGCTGTGCAGGACAATGTACACTGTAATATATTAATTTGACATTATAGAATGGCAATTGGTTGTAGAATGGCATACCACAGCATAGTCTCAATACACTATGATAATAGTCACTGTACACACATATCATAGTTACTGTGCACTATACAACAGTATAATTGCTGTGGATTATCTTACAGTAACTATACTGTACACTGCAGTTTAGTAATATCCTATATTATTTCATATATTGTGGAGATTTTTAAACTTTTACAGATGGCTCCCATTTTTGTCACTGCTTACTATTTTTGCCCGTGTCACTGTGAATGCAAGGGAAAGCAGCATTTAAAAACTTTTTTCTCCTCATCAGTTATTAAATGGAAATTTTAACTCAGAATTTGAAAAAAGTTTATCATTTTTGTAGCAAGTTTTTGTGCATGACACACAAACACTTCTGTACAGAGAAGATCACAAAAATTCTGTTGAAATCAGAGAGTAAATCTGTCATCGATAAAGATGAATTTAAATAACCACACATAGCATACTGCCACAGTGGACAGACCCAATGAGGAGGACAATAAAAGTTAAATCGAACAGCTGATGTGTGATTACAAAGAAAAACAACACATCAATCTTAAAAACCCAGATCTAATCACTGTGAGCATATAAAACAAATCATCTGTATAAAATGCTTTTGACTTGACGCGGTTGCTTTCTTTGGAATTCATTCAATTTGTCTGTCTCTCTTCCTCCCATGTTTACTGTTGGAGGACTGAAAGCCTAATTTAAAATTACATCGATAAAAAAATAAAATAAATAGAATGTAAAGTTGAAATTCTGTTTTGAAAATGTAGAGTAAAAGTACAGATTTAGTGAGTAAAAGTAAAAAATATTAAAAACAGAAATACTCAAGTAAAGAACAGACACAAGTTTCTACATTTCTACATTGTGTAATGTGTTTATTTAAAACACCAAAATATCCTAAAGTGGAAGAATTAAATTTTATTGAATATGTTATTTATTCCTTTTTATTTATGTGTGTGTGTGTGTGTGTGTGTGTGTGTGTGTGTATGTGTGTGTGTGTGTGTGTGTGTGTGTGTGTGTGTGTTAAGACTGGAACATGGAGGTAAGAACAGAATAAAACCAGGACTGAAGAAATGTAAGTATGAACACACTCACAAGCATTAACACACACACACACACACACACACACACACACACACACACACACACACACACACACACACACACATAATAATCACGGTTCTTGTGTACAGATTACTGCGAGTTTACTCTGGATCCAAATACAGCACACAGAGAACTTTCTCTGTCTGATGGGAACAGGAAGGTGGAGCGTATAAGACCTTCAGAGTCATATCCTGATCATCCAGAGAAATTTAATGTCTATCCACAAGTGTTGCGCAAAGAGAGTGTGACTGGACGCTGTTACTGGGAGGTCAAGTGGAGTGGGGGAAAATGGAAGGGGGTCGAAATTGCTCTAACATATAAATCTATCAGTAGGACAGGACGCAGTTCTTACTGCAGGTTTGGACGGAATGAAAAGTCTTGGATTCTGTTCTGCTCTGATAACAGCTACTCTGTCTGTCACAATAAGAAATTCACTGATGTCTCTGTTCCTCCCTCTGACTGTAAGAGAGTAGGAGTGTATGTGGACTGTCCGACCGGCACTCTGTCCTTCTACAGCATCTCCTCTGATTCACACACACTGACTCACCTCCACACCTTCTACACCACATTTACTGAACCGCTATGTGTAGGATTTTGGATCGGTCAGTACTACTCAGTGTGTTTGTGTAAGAAAGAGTAACCTTTCATGTTAGCTGTGTTATACCTCTACACAGGCAACTAGAAATCATTAATATCACAACATAAAAAACAATAAAATTTATTTTAAAGTAAAAATTGGATATCTCTTAAGTCTTAATTCATTTCAATTCAGTTCAATTTAACTCAATTCAGAATTGCTAAATAATACTATTTACTAGTTCATCAGTGTGCTGCCAGATATTAAAAGTAGACGACTTTTATTTTGAAAGTGAAAAGAGTGTCTTCACACACAAAAGGGTGCCTTGCAATCTCGTGCTTCACAAACGATATAGAGCGCCGAGAGTAGCAGAAAAAGGCGGAGAAAGAGAAAGAGAGTGCTGGTGAAGCCTCTGGGGCATGGAGCAGTGATACAGCATCCTTGTACACTGAACTGTACGAGCTCCACCTACTGGGCATGTACCGGGATACCACTGGTGAAAGATTGTAAATTTTACTTGGTGTTTACTAGTTAGCATTTATAGATGTAGGCATGCTAAATGGTGTAGCGCTGTGGAGGCAAGCTCACACGCCAATTGCAGGAGTGTTATATTAGGCTCAATACTCTGTACTGTGTAATATAGTATCTTGTTCAGTTTGTTTGCTAATAAGAAGTTGCATGCTGTTTAGGCTGAGATGAATGCATAGTAATTGCAGGTCTGTTTCTGTTTTTGTCTTTCTTTTGTACCATTAAGGTTTTCAGCCTAATCATAAACCTAACTACTTATCCCACTGAGTATGACAAAAAGTATTATTGAGTTGTGCCGATAACTCCATGTAGTTGGCCAAGGCTTTTTTCAAGTTACAGCAGAGGCTGGAGCAGTTTTTCGACTGGACAGTTGAATGAAATGGAGTAACTTGACAGTCACTATAAATAAAATAACAATGTTCTGATTGTGTCACTGTTATTAGAACCTACGAGCTAAAGATATTTATAATTACCAAATATATAATGAAAAAAAAAAAAAAATTCTCCAATGAATAATTTGAATATGTTGTGACCTGACTTGTCCTTTAGTGACCACACAGCCTCTTTTTATGTTTTATACCTGCTCTTCCTTCTCTATGACCAGGCTGTAGTCAAGTCTGAACTTGATCAAGATCTGTCTCTGCTTTGTATATCTTCCAGTCAGAAGATACTCTTCCAATGTGTCCTCTGATTTTATGGCCTGGCAGCATAGTGTTTTACTTTGTTTGAATTTATTTTTCCTATTGTTATAAGCAAACACTTTGACTTTCAGTACTCTGTATAATCACTCTGACTGTTTTATCATGAGATTAATATTTTGTCTTTGCTGTAAGGTAGTACAGCTGCAAAGCTACTCTTAGGAGCTGTTAAGGGGTTAACAAGCCTCAGAACCAGCCAGCTTCAGGAATATTTCTCAAGGTTTAGTTCTTGGTTTTTATTTGGTTTGTCTGTCAGCATAGGCAAAAATCGCAGGGGATTGGGGGAGGTGGGAATGCAGATAAGTCTTGTCACCTTTCCTGGGAAGAACAGAGGGTTTTCCCCCTTAGTATATTATTGTAAACATAACCATATACTTAAAACAAGTAGGAGTTCAGGAAGGCACTGTGCAAAACTCAATTCCAATTTCAGCAATAAGATAAGATTATCAATATGTAGCCACATGCAGATGTGGCGATGTGGTTAGTGAAGCACAAAAAACTCAGTGCCATATTTTTTTCTGTTTTAAGCTTATTATGTGTAATAACCTTTACATTGGATCTTAAATTGATGTAATAGCCATTTTCATTTATTCCAATCCACATTTTATGCAATCTTGTGGATTTGGCCACACATCATTAGACTGTTCCTGGCTTAGACAAGTTTGCTTCAAGCCTTCAGTTTATCACTAGTTTTTTTTTATTCAAAGCTTCAGTTTGTGATTTAAAAATTGCCTGAAAAATATACAAAAATATGTCTCTCGAAGTATGCCATTTTCTGCCTGTGCAAAATTGAAAACAATTTTGTGATTTACAAATTCTTATCAGTAATATGCCTAAACATTTCAACAGAATAATTTACTTACACTCTGTTAAGTAATAACTTATGGCCAATTTAATCATGAAACCTCATTATATCACAATGCATGTAAATTTGTTTACAAGTGGATATATACTGTTCATACATTTACCATTGAAAAAAATTGCACTGGCAATCAAAAGACAGGAATGAATATGTTCCACGTGCCCATGTTCCATTTTTAGTTTTAATTTGTTTTATTGTCCAGTGTGTTTGTGTGAAAAGGTGTACTATCAACTTGTCAGCTTTTACCTCTGCTTCTTCAGCAAGCTGATCAGCATCCATCTGTAAATTGACTGAATCCTGGAAGAGTTTGGTTCTTTTTTCAGCTTCTATATGCATATGTATTTGCTCTGCAGCTTTTTGCTTTTGTGCCAGGGCATCAGTGATTTTCTTTTTCTACTGCTCATCTATGTGCATTCTGTATATAGACACTGCTGATACCACAGTTTTTTTGAAACAGGGACCTTAAAATCATATATCAGTCATTTGGGGAAGATTGCGTTCTCCTGCGTATTGCATGTCAGAGCACCCCATTGTTTACTAAGAATCCTCTCTCCATGGGTGCCTGCTTCTTGGCAAATGGATTGTTAATGGTTGACATCACTTTGACACAGTCACAGAACTGTTAGTTCTCCTATTGTTCTCCTCTCCAATTCCTGACATGATGGGTATTAAATAATGTAATAATAACATTGTAAGAAATCATCAACAGTGTCTGTAATTTAATTTTCTCAATAAAACTCACATTGGGACTGATCTGATTCTGCACCCAAGCCTATGTTTACTTCTTTTGTGTTTGGGAGTTTGTCTTCACATCTAGTCTGACAAACTACAGTAGGTGGCTATCACCAACAACCTATAAAATGCCTGAGCAAACTGTCAACGTGTTAAAAACGTTTCATTTTCTTTTCTCGAAACACATCTTTTCTCTATCTTCAAAAGTGCAATACTGAATGACAGCTCAATAAGGGTCCCACTATTAAGTTCCTCTAATAAGTGTAACAGTAACTCTAATAACTACATTTTAATAGTACCCCTTATGTAATTTAACATGATTCCAGCACTATAAGGAAGTGTACAATACATTACATTAAGATATCCACTAGAAATGACAGCTTTCCTAATGCTTAGTTAACATTTACTTTGCTAGTGGTGTGACACTGTGGCCAGTTTTAACTTTTAAATTTCCTCCTGGTTCACTTGGTGGTGTTAATGAGCAAAAGAAAGAACAGAGATAGCAAGAAATAGAGTGTAATTAAGAAAAAAAGAATCAGAATTAAGCTTTATTTGCCAAGTATGTTCACATATACAATGAATTAGTCTTTGGTTACAGTAGCTAACAGTGCACAGTGAGTTTTAATTAAAAAATGTAATCCTGCACTGTAAGGAAGTGAGGTATGGTGTCCACTCAGTAGAATTCTGTGAGATATATTAAACGTTCAATGAAAAAGACCAACAAATACATGCATGACAGAATAATTTGCACTGCTTATTCCTATTCAATTAAGATTAGAACTATTTTTGTAAACACAAAGAGGAATTCAACCTTTTGCATCTAACCCATCAGACCAGTGAAAGTCCCGCACACTAGTGGACACACACTAGAGAGCAGTGAGCACACATGACTGGAGCAGTGGACAGCCCTATTCACAGCACCTTGAGAGCTGTTTGGGGTTAGACGCCTTGCTTAAATGCACCTCGGTGAGGTTCTTTTAGTTCAGAGAATTTAACAGGTGACCTTCTGATCACAAGGCTGGTTCCTTAACCTCCAGCCCACGACTGCCCCAAAAGAAGCATACAATTCTGTCTGCATCTGATATTTATTCATTCAGACTCATTGCAGTGTAACAGACACCAGATGTTATTCTATCTCAAACAAATTGAGGAGTCAGTATAAAGTGTAAACCCAGCGCAGAGCGGTCAGTGAATGTGGCGTAGAAGGTGTGGAGGTGAGTCAGTGTGTGTGAATCAGAGGAGACTCTGTAGAAAGACAGTGCCGGCCGGACAGTCCACATACACTCCTACTCTTTTACAGCCGGAGGGAGGAACAGAGATATCGGTGCTGATATCATTGTAACAGACAGAGTAACCGTTATCAGAGCACTCCAGTCTCCAGGACTTTTTATTTCGTCCAAATCTACATTCAGTGCTGTCTCCTTTCCTGCTGATTGCTTTATATGTTACTGCTATATAAACCTTTCCACTCCACTCAGCCTCCCAGTAACAGCGTACAGTCAGACTCTCTCTACTCAGAACATGCGGATACAAATCAAATCTCTCTGGATAATCAGGATATGACTGACACTCTTCTACACGCTCCACCTTCCTGTTCCCGTCGGACAGAGAGAGATAACTGTTTGGTGTGTTTGGATCCAGAGTGAATTCACAGGAATCTATAGACAAGAAGAAAAATTAGAGAGGATGTGTGTGTGTGTGTTAGGGCTGGACGATACAGCCAAATTTGTATCACAACATATTTCCTAATTTCCGTTGATACAATATAATTCCAATGAATCTCAAATATCGATTTGAACAACATAAAAGCCACAGAAATCACAACCCCTCCCCCAAATGTATGCCTGTCTCTACAAAATTCTACAAAAGTCTATGAAATGCTCCCATAAAACTAAATCATATTCTCAGAATATTCTATGGTGTGGAACTTTTTCAGATAGCGGAACAGATGTGTTCCTTCTGCTAGTTGCTACAACTCTCCAACACATTTTGTAGCACACTGAAACCTGAAGTTTATCAGCTGTTCGATAGTCAAGCCACTTCTACACCACTCCTCTTTTATCAGCTATGTTTTGTTATCCCTCGTTGAAGCTTGGTCAGATACATTTGCATTGCAGTGAGGGGTGCTCGTGTTGCAGCAAAAACATACTGCGTTGTAGCCAAGCCTAGCCTGGCCTAGCCTTGTACAGCTGAGCACTGGCTGAAACTGTTTTGTGTACAGTACGTCATCATCAATTGGTTTAGCATGTGGCATTCAGTTTCTGGTAGGCTTGAATGCAGTGAACTGATGGCTGTGCCCTGAAATTAACATCAGTCAGTACAGATGTTGCAAATAATGTAAAGATATTACCACTCTTATTGACATTTTTTCTGTCATGATATTTATTTATATTGCATTATTGTCCAGCCCTTATATGTGTGTGTGTGTGTGTGTGTGTGTGTGTATCCTTACATTTCTGTGGTCCTGGTTTAATTCTGATCTCACCTCCATGTTCCACTCTAAACACACACACACACAAACACACACTAAGCACATATACTATATTTTCATGTCAACATTCAGTGTTAAATTAATTCCTAAGTGTCTTAGGAATTAATTTATGATAGTGTTGTGAATTGAGGGGGCAGGAAAATAAGAGTAAACATGTGAGGAAAAACCCTCTGGTGATATAAAGAACACTTATGGGGTCCTTGAAGATCTAGTGCTTGGGCAAGTGAGCCAGCACAGGGGGCATGTGCTGCTCTGTTAGAGTTAAACAATTCTAAACACACGTACATCTTTCTGAACACAGTTATTTATACCTGATAGTGTTGAGTGAGCAGTGTGGATCCTTTAGTCTAGCAGAGAGCAGCTTGACCCCTGACTCTCCTGGGTGGTTGTAGGTAAGATCCAGTTCATTCAGGTGGGAAGGCTTTAATCTCAGAGCTGAAGCCAGAGAAGAACAGCCTTTCTCTGTGACCATACATCCAGACAATCTACAGATAGAGGAGAATAAGACAGATTTATAAAACAGAACTAAGCAGAAATGTATTATAAAGCTTCACACATCTAATTAATGATATCAAAAATTGACCTTAACATATTTTTGTCTTATATTCATTTAATTATAAATCCAGTCCATTATTATAAAGCCAGTTAGGTTAATTAATACTTAAACGCTCAATGACTTAATTTCACAGATTTCATCATTTTTATTATTCGTTATTCTTCTCATCAGTTTCTACTTAGGAATAGCTTAAAAAATCACAGATATGAAACACATATCATAACTTAAATAATTTTTTGGAGTGAATTTAGAGTATTACATCAACATTAACAAACCCTTTCAGAGTTACAGGAGTGTGTTAACATAACACATCCACTAAAATGTGCATGTCACTGATTTCATCTGTGCAGCTACAGCCAAAGGAGAAACTGATCAATGTTAATACACAAGCAGGATTTAAAGTTTTTTAAAAAATGCCCTTGTTGAACAATTGAAACAATATATTGATCTCTAAGATTGTCTTGAGTTTGGCTTTAGGGCCATAAAATAACTGCCTGGGTCTACACATGATTTGGATTTAGTCCTAACTCAACTTTAAAATTGGTCTGGAGACCAGCTGAGTGTAAAGTAACTGCAACCGAATGTCAAAAAAATCCCAGGGGTTCCCAACAATTTGCAACTCACAACCACAAGTCTTCTGTGCATATTTATGGTGCAGCTAAGCACTCAACATAAGTAATATTACAAATACACCTCAACACACATCTGCCTACTTTGGAAGACATCCACACCTCCCAGTTCCAGTGGAAGGCATCTAACATCATAAAGAATAGATATCATCCAGCACATGAACTATTTGAACAAGGAAGATATGGACCACAAGACTGATGAACAGTTTTTATCCCACAAGCTTTACTACATTGCCCTGCACTAAAATAATGAATCTCAATAAGTCATCAGTAAATTGAATTACACACTGAAACAATGCACCCTTATGACAGAACGGTGTAATATGTTTACTTCATAACTGATAAATTATCATTATTTAAATCATTCAGATTTTTTATAACATGAGCTGTATATGTGTGAAGTTATAAGTTGTATGTGTATATGTAATACACTCATTGTCAAAAATATAGTTGCAAGGAACTTCAACTTAGTGGGTAAGTTTGACATCATGAGTCATGCGAATGATTCAAGTTTCACTCTTGGTCATGCATGTGACATAAGCAAGTACAGGCCTTATGACTGCACCTGACTGACCCAACAGCCACATATACGGACAGCAGTGAGGAGTAATGCCCTCCCAAGAGTCATTATTTTATTTTTTACACAGATAATTTTGTCGAATGCTCCTAACACCAAGTCACTCACACTCAAAGACTTCAATGTTTATATATGCACTGTATGATGCTTTTCAATCTGTTTTCCTTACACACCACTGGCCTGATAAAACCCTTCTGCATGTGTTAACAGTCCTAAGCCAAACAGACAACAGTTCATTCCTCTGACTACACAAAATCTTCCAATTCTCCTGTTATGTGTGGTGTTTCTTAAGTCAGTCTATGGACACCTTTTTTCCTAGTTTCCTAGTATTGTAGTTCCTTACAATTTGGCAAGAAAATAACTTTTACTGCTGTTGATGCAGATAATATACATTTACATTATGAACTTTGGTTCTTGCTTTTATTATGTATTGATTACTGTAACTTCCTTTTCATAACAAAAATATTTTGGGAGGAGAGAAAGTGAGGGCTTATTATATATATATACATATATATACTGTTTGTAGAGCTGCACTCAAAGTTCCAATTGACTGTGCAGTTAGATTACAACCAACACATCTACAGAAAAAAATAACTATAAGGAAAATATTCAGAAATTGTACTTGTATTTTGAATTATTTAAAACAATACCTGATAACCTGAGATTGATTTTCATGATTTTGTGCCACATGACCAAGACCTTAAGTGTGTTTTTAATATCTCATCGTTTTTTCATATAAAATAAAATAAGAGAGAAAGACCCTTGCACACACAAGCTTATTTTAATAATTTCAGCTTAATCTCCAATATCAGGTTTGCAGTGATGTAAGAGATATTGAGCTGTTTCCAAACTGCAGTGAAAATGACTTGGATTAGTACAAGATGACTGACAATGCTATACAGAAATATGATTATCTATGTTGAACTACCATAGTCTAACTTCGTAAATAGCATTCCTTTAACAGATCCTCGGCACATGTTGCAGCTTAACAGTTCATTGGCCACAGATGCCTCCCTCCCAACTCAATTTATTTGATGCTTGTTTGAGATCAACCAAGCTCAGCTGACCAAGATGCTGAAGTCATCCTAGAAATATTGATAACCTGAACAACATTTGTAGGGATTAACGGTACAAAATTTATCCTTAGTGTTTTGCATAACTTATTGCAGAGTAGGAAATATTTATTGGAATTAAAGCTGCTAAAAGGGTATCTACAGGTTCAGTGACTTCTAGCCTGCACTTGGATGGTACTCATTGTGTTCAATAAAAGAGATAAAAAAAGTACAACTGTGTTATTAATTTAGTTATATTTGTGTTTGTCTTTATCTGTGACTTAGCTCTTAGCTAGCAAAACACATGTTGTCTTATGTTTAAAATTAAAATAAAATGTTCTTTTACACTTAAAATGATCTTAAATACTCACTTAGCTTTTCTGCAGTTTGTAATAGCTGGAATGAGTCTTCTGTAACCCTTCTCTGATGTGGTAAATTTCTTTAGGTCTAACTCTTCCCTGACATTGTTTGACTGGAGACGCATGTAGGCTATGACTGAGCATTCTGTAGGAGAGAGTTTCTTTTTTGAGGATTTGTCTGCAATTACATTAGAGAGAATGGAATAAATCATCATTTATCATTTATTGTGCTATTCATTTGTGAGTAGAAAATGATCAGGACTGTTTCCATGCAGTGGAAAGAAACATGTACAGTTTCACTGAAAACTTTCAGTAAGATAAATCAGCTGGCTTAACATACCTATAAGCCCTTTTTTAGCTTCAAAAAGGTTTTTAATGGCATTGACAAGTGAGTAGCATTACCTATCATAGAATTATCAAGATCTCTTAAGTATTCCATGAAAAGTATTCATCAAAAATGACCTTTTAAGATGAATGCTATAAAGGCAATTAATATAAAGCCAAAAACTGAAATGCAAATGATGGCGGTCTTCCAAGCATGAAATCCTGTTTCTGAAATACAAAACAAATCAAAATTCACAAAGCACTTAAAAACAAAGTACAAACAAATTCTAACTGTATATTTAGAGTATGTTTGACTCATACTAAATGCTTGTAATGCTGATATGATTTAAAATGCTATATTATTAACTGAGACATTGTGCACATTTGGTAGTTGCCCTTTAAGTATTATAAATATGAACAGGTAATGCTTTCTATATAAACATATCTATATATTTCTCTATCTCTATTCATTATGCCATTAATAAGCCACTTCTAAGTCACACCTATTACTGGCAAATTAGTTTAATATTGGTTAAGCATGGATATTGAATAAATATTAATAAATATTTTACAGTCAGTTATGTAGTTACAGTTAGTAATTCATGATCAAAATGTAAATAAAGTTCTGAGCATAGTGTGCCAACTAAATAGATAGAGGTGAAAATGGTCCATTACGTCCAGACACTATGACTTTGTTAAAAATGTAATTATTTACAAGTAGATTAACAATTAATCATTAACAGGCCTAACATTTATTACATTAATAAACACACTTATTAGTTGCAGTTAGTACACAGTTGAGGAAAAAATAAGCAATGAGCAAAAGACACAATTTCAGTTTGTTGTTAATTACATAAGACTCAGTTACTACTACATATAATACTTTATCCATTGCTTAGTGACAAATTGCAAATTGCTTACCTTATCTCACTTCACTTCATTCAACTTCATCCAAAACAATCACAGCTCATCAGACCACAGGACCATCGCCAAAGTTCCTGAATATGACACTTGTAAGCTTCCCTCGGTCAGAATAGGCTGGACGCTTATGAGAAGCTTCAGTCATGAGGTGTTTGAAGATACAGGTTTCTTCCTTCCTTATAAGGCTAAAGGATTTTTTTTTTTTGTTTTTTTTTTTTTTTTGTTTTTCTCCTTTTTTTTTTTTTTTTTTCTTATATTTTTTTTTTTTTTTTTTTATTTTTTTTTTTTTTTTTTTTTTTTTGACTTTTTTTTTTTTTTTTTTTTTGTTTTTCCTCTATAAGACTCCATCTGTTTACCATTTCTGTCTTCATAGACTTTCATGGACAGAGATGCATCTATAGTGTCATTGTTACCACAGGATAGGTTACCAGAGGGCACCCGGCCGGTAGAGGGCTTGTCAGATCCACTTTGCAGACACAGGCCACAGTTCACAAATACACCATGATATTTTTTTCCAAATACATATTTTTATGCTGCTAATTATGCAGTGGGCAGCATCAAGAAACCACGAGATCTTCTATCTTCTCTGCTTACTCTGTCCCTTGCTTCTTCCTTCTCCCATCTCTTCCCCGTTCCAAAGAATCACATACAAAAAAAAAAAAAACCAACAATCAAAACAAACCGAGATACGAACGAGACAACGAAGAGGTTGAGTGGACAAACTGGGACCAATGAACCTTTTAAATGTACAAATGTACAAGATAGAGGATAAATAATAATCTGATATACAATATGATACAGCATAGCATATATTGCCAATTCGCAAGGTCCATGATTTTCTGTTGTTATGTCAATGAGTGTATTTTCTTCTTTCTTCTGGATATAGATTAGATAGACCTGCTTTGGGGTCGCTCACTAGCAGACCAATGTCCAATGTTAACTCCACAATTTCTCCAGAGTCCCTCAAATTTTTCAGAGTATTATGTACAGTAGCTGTGAAAGGGTTGATTGATTTTATGATGGATTGCCGCAGGCTAATTAGGTGAGACTCGCCACTTAATTGTACTCCAAGATCTGTCATTTCTTGCATTATTTGACTGCGGAAAAGAGAAAGACTGTGATCCATATTGTGGTGTAGATGCTGTCTTTTGATATATGCTGCTATTCTCTCAGAATCTCTCACTGTACAACATGATTTTATGTAATCCATTCACATATGTTTTACATTCAACCGACATATGATCATTTCATCTGATTTTTGCTCTTACTCTTGCACCACATGTACTGTCTATCTGTTTTGCACGACATTCCTTGAATAATATATTCCTGTATCTGTGTGCACTGGAGATAGGAGCCTCACAGTTGTTTCATTATACTGTACAATCCATTATTGGTATAATGACAATAAAGTTGAATTGAAATGAAATTATCCAATAACACAAACAAGCCCTCTCTCTCAGACTGGCACATAACTGTTTACCGGATAATGGAAGTGTACCTAAGGTGGTCATCACAGAGCCAATGAAAATCAGTAGCATCACACAGAGAAAAATAATTTCTGAAAAAACAGAAATCAAGAACCAAAACAGGGTGTTGTTAACAGCACAATGAGAGTACAGCATGCAAGATTAATCATTCCAGCAAAAAACATAAGCAGCATAAATGTGGCATATTAAGCAGACATGGTTAAAACCATCTGGCTTCATTGTCATGTTTTGATAGACAGTGTTTCAAAATGAAGAGAATAGGGCTATGTTGAAAACTTACATCTCTAACATTAATTCAAACCGTGACAAGCAATAAAAAGATATATAAAATCCACCATAAAGAGTCTTTCAGAGTCTTCAGTTAGAAAAGTTCAGCTCCGTCTTCATCAGGAGATCCAGTCCTACATCAGAGACACATCAGCTCATATCTATTCACATGATCTCTATTTTAATACTGTAGTTTCTCACAGTAGATCAGTTTATTATACTACACACCTGTACACACACTCAGCTTCTCTACTGGAGTTTAGACTGAATGATAAACTAGCTGCAGCTTCCTTTTCCTTAGACAGAAAAAAACAGTTGGACCACATTTACTTACATCAATAATGTAATCTGAGTCCAGTCTTAACAAGACAAGCCATAGTACAGGTGGGCCACCATCAACTACTTGCATTTATCGTGAGAGTATCTATTGCACACACAGGGTTGCCACCATAGCAGCCACCATACATTGCAAAAGTGCTGTGTAAAATTAATAAAACTAAGAAACTAGGTATGCCCTATTGGTTGCCCTTCACATTCTACTGATGTGTGAACAGTACCAAGATTATAACAAGTTATGCATAGCAATAATTTTTCTGTCATTTTTGTGCATTCAAGTGAGTATTAGAAAATGCAGAGGTGATCACTCTCTCTCTTTTTCTGAATGCTCAAAATCACATGACAATAGGAACAGGCTAGTATATTATGGGATACAGATCAATTGATTACAAGGTAAGTAACTGTAGCAGATCTCTTCTATGTTGGAAATGTATTTATTACACATATTATGTATATTGTCAGAATCTGACAAGTGTAATGTATATAATTATACAAATGTATTTCAAATGAATAAAATAGGTGTATATATAATAAGCTGAAATTTGAATACTGGCCAGTAAAAAGCTGCAAGTGTTACACATACAAAAACACATACAAAATAGACAACTAAATTCTTTGGTTAGTTCCAAATAAATAAAATAGGTAATGCAAAATAAAGTCTCAATTCTGACCAGTCAATGGCTTTTGAGTTTACAGGACAACACATGCATTTTTAGGGTCAACCATAAATGTTAAAATAGTATCTAATCATCTTAAATCTAAAACTAAAATATTAAAGTTTTGTCGCATGACATGAGAACACAAAGAAAATTCTCCTTCGGGTGAGTTTAGCATTGCAAATTAATATAAAGCAAGTAAATTAATACTAAATGATATGGGTAAATAAAGGCCTCTCTAGACTGTATTCTTCTTGCTTCCTTTGTGTCGGTAAGCACTATTGGCAACAAAACCCAGAAAAAAAATCAGCTTTTAAAATGTTAACCAAACAAACATAAACAAAGTTGAAGAAAAAATCTGGAACAAGAAATCCCATTAGTGAGAAGTACTGCCGCGTCTTAGTGCTCTTGGGATGTTTTTCAGACCGCAATTACCCGTTGCTATAAGGCCAGGTTGTGGGCAAGGAAGACAAGCACAAAGACACGCTCACTTATCCTGGGAACGGTGTGGTCTTAACAAAACTGATGCAGAAAAGTAACATCACAGTCCATCCTAAACGTGCTCGCCTGAAGTAACGAACTGGGGAGGAGCGAGTACCAAGTGCCTAACCACAGTGCCATGGTCTTCTTATTCTGTACCTGAAAGGTTGCCCTATGCTGCCTGTAGTATGCTCTTTACCAATAAATTCTTTGACGTCCACGCACCCTTCCACCTTGTGGACGAACGCAGTCACCAAAGCTTGTGTTGTGGTACTGGGTAATGCACTTCCCTTGGTAAGTAAGCCCCCTTGTCTCAATCTGCTTTTTCTCAGGAGGAAAGTGACCCCCAAGCAGAGACTAAGACACTTTATACAGTATACATTTATTTTCCAACTGACTCGTGGACTAAAAAAGCCATATTCTTGTTGAGCTATAGGCTCATATTTTCATACGCTGCGACTCTTTACCGCTAAGTGTGGAAGTATCTGCCGCAACTCCAACAGTGTGAGTTTTAATCATGTATTTAGCGAAGGCAGAAGGACTGGTGGGGTAGTAACCCTAGGGGCAGTTCTTTTTAATTGCCCAGCAGTGTTGGTGCTAGAGTGCACACGAAACTCTTTACCACGCCCAAAAAAGGTGGACGGGTCGCGTACCCGATTGTCGAGGGCACGAGGGCAGGAAACTGTAGTCCTCTCGTTTTTTGCCTGACAGCATTGTGGAATATTGCAACAATAAAGAGAAATCCTGCAAAAAAACAGCTTCAATCTCCGATGGGTGTTTGTCCTCTAAAACATATCTTCCCCATATCCACCCATCAACATATTAAAAGTAACATGTCCGTTTTGATTGCACCAAGTGTGGAATATCTTATATATTAATATGGGATGACTAGGGCACGCAGATGATACCTAACAGCGAATTCACCCCCTAGCCGCTGACCTCACTGTTTCTTCCCTGAAAACCACAGATGGGGGCGGGGCTGGCAGCGGGGAAAGTGAGGAACGTGGGGAAGGAAGTATCCACCAGCTTGGGACTGTTTATCAACAAAGGCGCTAGGCTGCAGTTCTAGCACACTTGGGATTTTGGGATTCACTCAACGGTACAAGTTGATAACTAATAGGATTCATGAATGTCTACATGTAGTTTGAAAAAAAACGTTCTAGGGAGGCACGGGTGTGGTTGATGGCAGAGATATAAAAAAACATTTCCAGTATCAAACTCGATGGAGGATCAAAACTTTACTTAGCAGTGATAAGTAACAGCGCAGGTTTCCTCTATACCCCCACCGGTGTCGAGACAAGCACTTGTTCATAGAAAACATAGTAGACTGGCGCGTTTAACTGTGTCTGATAAAGCAACTAATACTAGTTAAAGGGCGAGTTGAGTGTGCACAGTAAAGCGTCAGGTATAGGGCCTGTCTAGCGTGCTGCTGCCCAACCAGTAAACAGTACACAAGACAAGTCAACCTGGTGGAATCTGAGGCCCTCTGTGTTATAATAGGCTAGTGGACATATCATGAGCATGATGTATATCTCTGTGTAAAATTTTACTGGGACAAAGTTATTAGCTTTTTACACTACAATACAAAGAAGATCCGTTAGAAAAACAAATATATGTTGGAATCATAATACCAACGGCCCAACAAACAGTAGTTGCAATGCAAAATCTTTAATGATTGGCAAATGCTTACACTTGTATGTGACTGACAGAAATTAAAAATGAAACACTGTGGAAACGTTTAGCACAGACCTAGCCTGATTGATCTGAGCCCATGTGTGAGCTTAAGAACTTATCTTTTTAGATCAATGCCAGTGAAGTTTCGGATGCTTATTTAGCGGTATCGCAGGTTAGAACTGTCTGAGGTAGTCAAATATATACATTTTAAGACAAAATCCAGCTATGCTAATGGTTGCAATCACTTATATGTACGTTAGTCAGTGTAAGCAACTCTGGACTCTGGGTCAGTAAACAGAACTGCAACATGTTTTAGAATGAGACAATCAGAGACTTTAGACTTTCAAGATTATGGCTGGAAATATCGTGGTTGTGGAAAATTATTACTAGTGAAAGTGGTTTTAAATTAGCTAAACCAAGGTATTGTGTGGCTAAATTTTTGTACTAATATGTTTATTGTGTTATATGTATCCATTAGCTGTCTGTGAAGTTGGGACCTTTATGGCAGAAAAGTTTAATTGTTCATAGAAAGTAACCTATGACCACTCAGCGTAAAACAAATGCCAGGTCATATTGACCAGGGCATGTGGTTAAGTGACTAATGAATAATAGGTGAAATTCCAATTTAAAGGTGTTTGGTCTCAGTAGAGCTGAATGTTTGTAAAAACTGTTATATTGATTACTTCGAGACAGTCGGCTTATCCCCACTGGAACGTGGATATTTTTTCATCACGTGCATTAAAAGTGAAACTGCATATAAATTCCTAAAAGCTAACGGACAATAGGCCTCAGATTAATCCAGGGCTGAATCTGTGTAATGTTCCACAGGTTAGTTTAATCTGTTGAGTTTATTCATGTGCAAGTATTTAGTGTGTGTGAGATTTTTAGAACATAAAGGAATACTGTTAAGAACCTTGTCCGATGCACGGGTGTTGTAGGTATTATGTAAATCAATGCCGACAAGAAAAAACTTATATTCTTGTTTTATACCTATCCTGGGGACTTTTTTTGTATTAGGTTATTTGGTAAAATCAACAGCAAACTCCATAAAATAATCATACAGGGGGGGTTGTCGGTCGTTTACTAGTCTGTGCTTTTGTCAAGCTCGCCTTGCGTATTCCTGACATATGCTTTAAGTGCGCGCTAACGGTAGTGGGTAAGTCCTGATAGTTTTTAGTCTTGCAGGTGCTTGTACTTAAACACTGTCATGAAACGTACGTGCGTTCTGCGTCGATGGTCTGTGCAGACTACAAAAAACCAGGCTAAAGCAAAATAGGTTAAAGGGCGGGCAACACGATTGGCGATTAAACTGTAGTAATTATAGTGAATGGTTTGCAGATGTGTCCCTACAGCTAAGTCAAACTGAAATTGTCCAGGACTGTTCCAAAACAACATACAAGGGGGTCGTGTGTCACCCACGTTAATCAGGGATGTGGGTGGGCATGATAAAGCTCTGGGGTAGCCCATGCCACTAGGTTTATTGTAGAATGCTTTGTGATAAGAACAGATGGAAATGCCTGGAAACAGACATAGCTATCTTAAAATACACTTATTATAATTGCTAACAGTCCCATTATATTGTAATACTCTTTCTTCCCCAAGCCCCAAGCTGAGCAAGAATGTGGTATAATCTGCTATTTTGGGAGCTGTAAAAAAAATATATTGGAGGGCCCTGCATGGGGAATCCATGTTACATAAATATTAAAGCATCAGCATTCTAGGATTTATATATGTTTTTTTGGCAATCTTGAATTTATTATGTAAATAAATGCCGGATATTTTTACCAAAAAAGAACCCTCTATGAGACTACGCCAATCATTTTTCACAACCTTCCTGGTACGGGTTATCATCCTGCTCTAGTCTGAAGCAGAGACGGCCGAAAAAAGCAGAAGAACCTAATACAGGAACAACAAACGATCCCCATAAATCTCATCACCTAAATTGTAATGTAAATAACACCACTACAAATAAGTTTATGGTTTAACAACCGAGCTGTAAAGATGTAGGAGCGAAAGAAGAACTTCTTGGTTTTAAACAACTCACAGAGTATTGTTTTTTTTGATTTGGGGGGGGTTTTTGGGTAAATAAAAATGGTGTGTGCATAAAGTTTTTGTGGTTGGCCTATCTGTCACAGCGATGGCGCTGTTTGCTATATATTAAGGACTGTGCCAACATTAGCAGTGGAACCTTCGTTGGTAGTTTAATGTTATAACACAATACTGAAATTTTCCAGCATAATGTAACTGGATATCCATTATGTCCCCATGACTTAAAATAGAACCTTTAAGACAAGAACTGTAGAGCTGCAGTGTTTTAAGGACATCTAAAACATTAGGCATAATCCATAATCGCCATGTCATGGCCACAAACAGGGATTTCAGTGGTTTATTGGTCAAATAGTTTTTTAACGTACGATGTGGCAAGTTGTTGTTCACGGTAAGACTGTCTTAACAAATATTAACAAGCCTGACAGATTTGGTCCTTTTTCAGCAGGTAGCCCAAAAATAATATCCAAAATCTGGATATAAGAGCGCCAATGTGTTTTGCCCAGCTAATCTATCGTTATGACCAATCATTGACAGTAATGTTTTAAAAGAAGCGATTTTGCTAACCTTCAACGGATTGCTTAAAAACTGTTGTATTCATCTGTATTCTCTGGCACATGTCAGAGAGTTTATTTTGTATTTAATTTGCTTAATGCTATAGTAAACATAACTGTAAGAAGAGATGCAGGCAGGGATGAACGTTAT
Organism: Prochilodus magdalenae; assembly: GCA_024036415.1. NCBI lineage: Eukaryota > Metazoa > Chordata > Actinopteri > Characiformes > Prochilodontidae > Prochilodus > Prochilodus magdalenae. The sequence continues at coordinate 1,375 of JAMWET010007770.1, read as the reverse complement.
AGCTATATATTTATAAACCAAGTTTTTTCTCCCTCAACATGTACAGAGTGTTTGATTGATGTTTTCAGATTTTTTGTATCGTTTTGAATCTTATATTTGCCGATTCTAGTAGTTGTTCGTAATACTACACTGTTGTGGCTTTTGTTTCTTAGACTTCTATCACAAACTGGTTTTTTTTTTTTTCAGGAATCATGTTTCTTGCGTTCGTTTCTGTATGCTGCTTATGAGGATTGTTTTGTCCTAGCCTTCATACGACACGTGAGACCATATCAGGTAATGTGTGGCACCTAAAGATACACTGTTAATAGATTAGGATCAGGGAGCAAAAGGGAGGTGGGGGAGTACAAAAAGAAGGAGGATGCTTATTGTTTAATTTGTACCCATATGTCCGGGAATGATTAAGTTAACATCCGTCCAATGGGGAAGAAAAATCTGAGCCGGTCCGTATCCTTGGTGTTGTTAAGAGTTTTTAATTTTTTTTAGATGTAGTGTATATACCGAGGGAGAAGGGCCATATTAGATGTAGAATGTGGCTAACTTCACAATGTTAATCTTATTCTGTTTACAGTCACCTGATAGACAAAACTTCACGTATGACTTAAGTCGAAAGGACAGGAGCTATTAATATTAAAGGCTTCCTCTTCATTGAGATCTTTCCCTGCCAGTAAAGTTCAGTTAAGAAACCAGTGTTACTACAATATCCTTAACTAGATGGACCCAACATTTCCTAAATACTGTTCAACAGACTGTTGAGATAAACCCATCAACAGTGCCCTATGGGGATAAACATGCTGTTTAAGAAGGAATTTCCGACTTCTGTGAGGTATCGGAATCAGAGGACATCTGCTGTGGCTAGATGTCAGTATAGTCAACCTATAAGGCTATGACTACAGCGAATAGATAACAATTAAATTTATTGGCACAGATGGGACGAAAATGACACTTTCCCTTGGGTACATATTTTTTGCTATGAGGGCATTTTAAAAATGTCAGCCCCCCCTGACACCGAAGAAAGTTGATCTCCACTTTCACCTCTTATTACCATGAGGAGGATTGCCTCTTGAGCACATTTTGTGTCCCGGGGGCAGAGGATACTGGCTTCTGTAAAGCAGTGTCAATTACATAAGAGCCAATGTTTAATTGGCTGTTATGTGTGCTATATGCATAGTTAGCACTTGAATATTGCTAAAACCATATTCCATGGTAACCTAGAATAATTGTAAAAATAAAAGAAGGGAAGTGTTGTTCATGCATTTTTTGTATATATATTATAATGTTTATTTATTGCTTTAGTTTCATAGTTATGCAGGTTTGTTTTGTTAGTTTGCCTCGTACAAGAGAATGTTAAGGTAGGGTTGGTCCAGCTGCTCCTCTT
>JAMWET010007769.1:0-12938 GCA_024036415.1 Prochilodus magdalenae | reverse complement strand
CCTACCACACAAAACACACACACACATATCCAAACACACAACTTAACAAACACACAAACACATCCTAACACATACACACACACATATACATCCTAACACAGACACACACATCCTAACACATACACACACATATACATCCTAACACAGACACACACACATCCTAACACATACACACACATCCTAACACAGAAATACACACGCAGACACACACACACACGTCCAAACACACAAAAACACAACCTAAGAAATACACATCCTAACACACACAAACAGTAACACACACAAACATCCTAACACACACATACACACACCCTAACACACACAACTCCTAACACACACACACACACACACACACCCTATCAAACGCACATATCGTAACACACACACAAACACATACTAACAAACACACAGACATCCTAACAAACACATACACGCACATCCTAAAACACACAAACAGTAACACACACAAACATCCTAACACACACACACATCCAAAAACACACACCTCCTAACACACACACACACACACATAACACACACACACATCCTAACACACACACACATATCTCAACACACACACACATATCCTAACACACACACACACACACACACACACATAAACACACACACACACATATCCGAAAACACACCCTAGCACAACCTAAGAAATACACATCCTAACACACACAGTGCATACACACACGCACACACACACCCCCTAACAAACACACACACACACACATCCTAACAAACACACAGACACACACACATCCTAACAAACACACATACAGATGCACACCCTAACAAACACACATCCTAACACTAACACACACACACATCCTAACAGACATACACAAACCCTCACACACATACATCCAACACACACATATACACACCTTAACACACACACACACAGATCCTAACACACACATACCCTATCACACACACAAATATCCTAAGACACACACACACATCCAAAAACACACACCTCCTAACACAGACATACATACATAACACACACACTACCCTAACACACACACACACACAAATCCGAAAACACACCTTAACAAACACACACACACACATCCTAAGACATACACACACACACACACACACACATATATACATCCTAACACAGACACACACAAATATCCTAACACAAACACACACATCCTAACACAGAAATACACACACAGACACAAACACGTCCGAACACACAAAAACACAACCTAAGAAATACACATCCTAACACAGAGTGCATACAAACACGCACACACACACCCTAACAAACACACACAGACACACACACACATCCTAACAAACACACATTCTAACACACACACGAACACTAACACACACATTCATCCTAACACACACACATCCTAACACACACACACACCATTACATACAAACACATTAATCCAAACACACACACACACACCCTAATGTACACACACAGACACACACACACACACCCTAACAAACAGACATACAGATGCACACCCTAACACACACACATCCTAACACTAACACACACACCCTAACACACATACATCCAACACACACATACACACACCCTAACACACCTTAACACACACACACACCATAAAACACATCCTAACACACACACGCACACCCTAACACACACACACACACACACACACATATCCTGTCACACACACCCTACGACACATAAACTAACACACAAACATATCCGAACACACACCTTAACAAACACACACACACACACACACACACATGCACACACACACACACACACACACCCTAACACACAAACACACATACATCCTAACACGCGCACACACACACACAAACCCTAACACATACATATACATCCTAACACACAGACACACACATCCTAACACACACACACACACACAAATCCTAACACACATAAACAAATCCTAACACACACACACACATCCTAATACATACACACACACATTCTAACACACACACACACAAATCCTAACACACATAAACAAACTCTAACACACACACACACACACATCCTAATACATACACAATTTCTAACACACACACAGTAACACAAACACACACACATCCAAACAAACACACACATATTCTAACACACATATCCTAACACACACACACACACATATCCTAACACACACACACATCCTAACACACACAAACAGTAACACACACAATCATCGTAACACACACACATATCCTAACACACGCACATCCAAACAAAAACACACACACACACATCCTAACACACAAACACACACACCCTAACACACACACATCCAAACACACACCTTAACAAACACACACACATCCTAACATATACACACACACATATACATCCTAACACACAGACACACACACATCCAAACACACACACACACCCTAACAAACACATACACACACATACTAACACACACACGAACACTAACACAAACATACATTCTAACACACACACACATCCTGACAAACACACACACATACACATCCTAACACACACACATATCTCAACACACACACATATCCTAACACACAAACTCTCTCTCTCTCACACACACACACCCATACACCCCAACACACAAACACACATTCTAACACACACACATCCTAATAGACATACAGAAACCCTAACACACACATACACACACCCTAACACAGATCCCAACACACACCCACCCTAACACAAACACACACGTCCAAACACGCACACACACCCACCCTAACACAAACACACACATCCAAACACACACACACACACACACACACACACCCTAACAAACTCACACACAAAAACACATAGACACAAACATGCTAGCTGGAATATTATCCAACAGAACACTGAGCACGGTTGTAAGTCGCTCTGGATAGAAGCGTCTGCTAAATGCCACACACACACATCTCAACACACACATATCCTAACACACACACACCCTAACACACACACACACACATATACTCACACCCTACCACACATAAACACACACACACATATCCAAACACACACCTTAACAAACACACACACACATCCTAACACATACACACACACATATACATCTTAACACAGACACACACATCCTAACACATACACACACATATACATCCTAACACAGACACACACACATCCTAACACATACACACACATCCTAACACAGAAATACACACGCAGACACACACACACACGTCCAAACACACAAAAACACAACCTAAGAAATACACATCCTAACACACACAAACAGTAACACACACAAACATCCTAACACACACACACAACTCCTAACACACACACACACACACACACACCCTATCAAACGCACATATCGTAACACACACACAAACACATACTAACAAACACACAGACATCCTAACAAACACACATACACGCACATCCTAAAACACACAAACAGTAACACACACAAACATCCTAACACACACACACACATCCAAAAACACACACCTCCTAACACACACACACACACATAACACACACACACATCCTAACACACACACACATATCTCAACACACACACACATATCCTAACACACACACACACACACACACACACACACATAAACACACACACACACATATCCGAAAACACACCCTAGCACAACCTAAGAAATACACATCCTAACACACACAGTGCATACACACACGCACACACACACCCCCTAACAAACACACACACACACACATCCTAACAAACACACACATACACACACATCCTAACAAACACACATCCTAACACACACACACCCTTACATACAAACACATGACTCCAAACACACACACACACACAGACACACACACATCCTAACAAACACACATACAGATGCACACCCTAACAAACACACATCCTAACACTAACACACACACACATCCTAACAGACATACACAAACCCTCACACACATACATCCAACACACACATATACACACCTTAACACACACACACACAGATCCTAACACACACATACCCTATCACACACACAAATATCCTAAGACACACACACACATCCAAAAACACACACCTCCTAACACAGACATACACACATAACACACACACTACCCTAACACACACACACACACATACACACACACACAAATCCGAAAACACACCTTAACAAACACACACACACACATCCTAAGACATACACACACACACACACACACATATATACATCCTAACACAGACACACACAAATATCCTAACACAAACACACACATCCTAACACAGAAATACACACACAGACACAAACACGTCCGAACACACAAAAACACAACCTAAGAAATACACATCCTAACACAGAGTGCATACAAACACGCACACACACACCCTAACAAACACACACAGACACACACACACATCCTAACAAACACACATTCTAACACACACACGAACACTAACACACACATTCATCCTAACACACACACATCCTAACACACACACACACCATTACATACAAACACATTAATCCAAACACACACACACAACACACCCTAATGTACACACACAGACACACACACACACACCCTAACAAACAGACATACAGATGCACACCCTAACACACACACATCCTAACACTAACACACACACCCTAACACACATACATCCAACACACACATACACACACCCTAACACACCTTAACACACACACACACACCATAAAACACATCCTAACACACACACGCACACCCTAACACACACACACACACACACACACACACACACACACACATATCCTGTCACACACACCCTACGACACATAAACTAACACACAAACATATCCGAACACACACCTTAACAAACACACACACACACACACACACACATGCACACACACACACACACACACACACACACACCCTAACACACAAACACACATACATCCTAACACGCGCACACACACACACAAACCCTAACACATACATATACATCCTAACACACAGACACACACACACACACACACACAAATCCTAACACACATAAACAAATCCTAACACACACACACACATCCTAATACATACACACACACATTCTAACACACACACACACAAATCCTAACACACATAAACAAACTCTAACACACACACACACACACACATCCTAATACATACACAAATTCTAACACACACAGTAACACAAACACACACACATCCAAACAAACACACACATATTCTAACACACATATCCTAACACACACACACACACATATCCTAACACACACACATCCTAACACACACAAACAGTAACACACACAATCATCGTAACACACACACATATCCTAACACACGCACATCCAAACAAAAACACACACACACACATCCTAACACACAAACACACACACCCTAACACACACACATCCAAACACACACCTTAACAAACACACACACATCCTAACATATACACACACACATATACATCCTAACACACAGACACACACACATCCAAACACACACACACACCCTAACAAACACATACACACACATACTAACACACACACGAACACTAACACAAACATACATTCTAACACACACACACATCCTGACAAACACACACACATACACATCCTAACACACACACATATCTCAACACACACACATATCCTAACACACAAACTCTCTCTCTCTCACACACACACACCCATACACCCCAACACACAAACACACATTCTAACACACACACATCCTAATAGACATACAGAAACCCTAACACACACATACACACACCCTAACACAGATCCCAACACACACCCACCCTAACACAAACACACACGTCCAAACACGCACACACACCCACCCTAACACAAACACACACATCCAAACACACACACACACACACACACACCCTAACAAACTCACACACAAAAACACATAGACACAAACATGCTAGCTGGAATATTATCCAACAGAACACTGAGCACGGTTGTAAGTCGCTCTGGATAGAAGCGTCTGCTAAATGCCTTAAATGTAAATGTAAATGTAAATGCACACATCCTAACACATACACAAACCCTAACACACACACACACACACACACACACACTAACACACAAACACACACATCCAAACACAGACACACACACAACCTAACAAATACACATTCTACATACACACAGTACATACACACACATCCTAGCACAGACACACACACACATTAACACTCACAAACGCACACACATCCTAACACCGTAACACACACAAACATTGTAACATACACACATACACATCCTAACACACACATGCTATCACACACACATCTCAACACACACATATCCTAACACACACACACACACACACACACACACACACATCCTAACACAAAAAACATACATCCTAACACACACACACACACACACACCCTAATACACATACAGAAACCCTAACACACACACACACACACTAACACACACATCCAAACACAGACACACACACAACCTAACAAATACACATTCTACATACACACAGTACATCTCAACACACACATATCCTAACACACACACCCTAATAAACATACAGAAACCCTAACACACACACACACATCCTAACACACACATGCTATCACACACACATCTCAACACACACATATCCTAACACACACACACATCCTAACACAAAAAACATACATCCTAACACACACACACACCCTAATACACATACAGAAACCCTAACACACACACACACACACACACATCCTAACACACACATACACACACATACTAACACACACACGAACACTAACACAAACATACATTCTAACACACACACACCCTAACACACACAAACAGTAACACACACAAACATTGTAACATACACACACACACATCCTGACAAACACACACACATACACATCCTAACACACACACATGCTATCACATACACATATCTCAACACACACATATCCTAACACACAAACTCTCTCTCTCTCACACACACACACCCATACACCCTAACACACAAACACACATTCTAACACACACACATCCTAATAGACATACAGAAACCCTAACACACACATACACACACCCTAACACAGATCCCAACACACACCCACCCTAACACAAACACACACGTCCAAACACGCACACACACCCACCCTAACACAAACACACACATCCAAACACACACACACACACACACACACACACACCCTAACAAACTCACACACAAAAACACATAGACACAAACATGCTAGCTGGAATATTATCCAACAGAACACTGAGCACGGTTGTAAGTCGCTCTGGATAGAAGCGTCTGCTAAATGCCTTAAATGTAAATGTAAATGTAAATGCACACATCCTAACACATACACAAACCCTAACACACACACACACACACACACACACACACACACTAACACACAAACACACACATCCAAACACAGACACACACACAACCTAACAAATACACATTCTACATACACACAGTACATACACACACATCCTAGCACAGACACACACACACATTAACACTCACAAACGCACACACATCCTAACACCGTAACACACAAAAAACATTGTAACATACACACATATACATCCTAACACACACATGCTATCACACACACATCTCAACACACACATATCCTAACACACACACACACGCACACACACACACACACACACACATCCTAACACAGACACACACACACATTAACACTCACAAACGCACACACATCCTAACACCGTAACACACACAAACATTGTAACATACACACATACACATCCTAACACACACATGCTATCACACACACATCTCAACACACACATATCCTAACACACACACACACACACACACACACACACACACACACACACACCCTAACACAAAAAACATACATCCTAACACACACACACACCCTAATACACATACAGAAACCCTAACACACACACACACACTAACACACACATCCAAACACAGACACACACACAACCTAACAAATACACATTCTACATACACACAGTACATCTCAACACACACATATCCTAACACACACACACACACACACACACACACATCCTAACACAAAAAACATACATCCTAACACACACACCCTAATACACATACAGAAACCCTAACACACACACACACACACATCCTAACACACACATGCTATCACACACACATCTCAACACACACATCCTAACACAAAAAACATACATCCTAACACACACACACACACCCTAATACACATACAGAAACCCTAACACACACACACACACACACACACACATCCTAACACACACATACACACACCCTAACACAGATCCTAACACACACACACACCCTAACACAAACACACACACATCCTAACACACAAACACACACACAAACATCCTAACACACAAACACACATCCCAACACACACACCCACCCCAATACATATACAGAAACCCTAACACACACATACATCCTAACACACACATACACACACCCTAACACGGATCCTAACACACACACACCCTGACACAAACGCACACACATTCTAACACACACACACCCTAACAGACACAAACATTGTAACATACACACACACACACACACACACATCCTAACAAACACACACACATAAACATCATAACACACACATGCTATCACACACACATATCTCATCACACACACATATCCTAACACACACACATATCCTAACACACACACACACACACACATCCTAACACACAAACACACATCCTAACACACACACCCTAATACACATACAGAAACCCTAACACAGATACTAACACACACACACACATCATAACACAAACACACACCCTAACACACACACACACACATCCTAACAAACACACACACATAAACATCATAACACACACATGCTATCCTACACACATATCTCAACACACACACATATCCTAACACACACACATATCCTAACACACACACACATATCCTAACACACAAACACACATCCTAACACACACACCCTAATACACATACAGAAACCCTAACACAGATCCTAACACACACACACACCATAACACACACACACACTAACACACACACCCTAAAAACACATACATCCTAACACACACACATTCCTCAACCTCACCTGCTGCTCTCTGCCAGTAAGGAAGTTTGTGATCCACTGGCAGGTGATGGCTGGCACATTGAGTTGGGTCAGTTTGCTGTGTAGCTGTCCTGGAATGCTTTGTTATGCTATGTAAGCTGTGCTGAAGGCTGAGCTGAAGTCCAGGAATAGAACTCCTACATAAGTGTTTATATGGCTGAGCTGCTGAAGGATGTGATGAAGTCCCATATTCACTGTGATGCCCACAGACCTGTTGGCCCGGTATTCAAACTGCAGGGGGTCCAGCAGGGGGTTAGTGATGTCTTTCGCCACCTGAGGATATCTACCAGTCCCACTACCTGAAGAAAATCCAAAAGATCTGATTGGACTGTAGCCACCAGCACACACCCCTGATTACCCTACTGCCATTAGGCACGAGGTACTGCAGCATGCAGGCCAGAACAAACCGGCTAATGAACAGTTTTTACTCACAAGCCATCAGGTTCCTGAACAAGCCGGGGGACTTTCACCAATACCACCATTACAACCAACACCACCAGTACCACCAGTACCACCAGTACCACTGCACTCTGACACTTTATTATTATTATTATTATTATTATTATTATGTCACCACTATGGACAATATCACTGAGTCACTTTAAACAACAGACATATATACATATTTCTATTATATCTCCACTCTCTCAGACTATTCTTGTCTAATAAAAGTACATATCAGAGAATTTCTACAGATCCCTCCTGTCTTTGTATATTCTGTAATTTGTGTATATTTTGTATTTATTTGGCATCTCTCTTTTTTATCTCTTTATTTTAATGTTTAGTGTGTATATAATGTCCTGCTGTAGAGCATCAAGCTGAGCCTCACCACAAGCATTTCAATGCATGTTGTGCAAATGACAAATAAACCTGAAACTAAACTAGTCCCGTTCAGCAGAGAGAGTTCGTCAATTTTGTTTCCTAGAGAGCGCAGGCTTGAAATGTGAATGCTGGGTAGTGGTGTTCGACGAGCACTCCACCACGCACTCTGCGCTTGCAGAGGAGAGCAGCTGCTTCGCTCACTAAAACATCCAAAAGACTTTATGAAAACTAAAAATCAGGAGTAATGCCTTGTGGCACGGACTGCCTGATTTTCAGTAGGTTCGTCTGCACTGTATGTGAAAGTGTTTGGTTCACGTGACACAAACAACCAAAACAAACAAAACAGGATGGAGCTTCTGACCAGTGTCACCATCTGCGGTGCCATGTTGGTATCATGTATAATAACATATCAAATATGAAATGTAATATTTTAAATGCTCTCAAATCCCAGTCTTCATTTTTACACAGCTTTTAGTAAAATCATGGCAGGCAGTACGGGTCACGGCCAAATCGGTAGACTGTTTATTAACAGACCAGGCTAATCTCTACATAATAAGAGGGACAAACTGATCCTAATCACAACTACATTCACACCTGTATTGAGAACATTGTACCCATCATACAAGTCCGGAAGTTCCCCAACCAGAAGCCCTGGGTAAACAGTGAGGTACTGCAAATGCTAAGAGCACGCTCTGTCGCATTCAAATCTGCTGACGAGACTGAGCTCAAAGTTGCGCAGTACAAACTGAAGAAGGCCATAAGATCAGCCAAGAGACAGCACAGAGAGAAGACAGAGAGACTGTACTCTACCGCTGACCCCAGGAGAATGTGGCAATGTCTGGACCAAATTACAGACTTCAGGTCCAGGCCCGGCAACATCATCAGCTCATCAGGCAGCCTTCCCGACGACCTCAATGCCTTCTACACGCGCTTTGAGACCCCAACCCCCCCCCCCCCCACGCAATCCACCCTCACCTCAACCCCTCGACCCCCTTGCCGCCCACCACTCGTCTCATCAGCCTCGGTACACAAAGCCCTGAGGAGGATTAATCCTCGCAAAGCTACGGGACCTGACAACATTCCTGGACGGGCCCTCAGAGCATGTGCTAACGAGCTGGCTGATGTTTTCACCTCCATCTTCAACCTTTCCCTTAGACAATGCACCGTTCCCACATGCTACAAGACCACCACTGTTGTCCCCCTCCCTAAGAAGAATCCCCCATCCTGCCCCTGAAATGACTACAGACCAGTAGCAACTCACTCCAATCATTATGAAGTGCTTCGAGAGAGTGGTGCTGTCCCACATTTCAGAGCAGTATAACCGAACACTTACAGACCCTCTGCAATACGCATACACGCCCAACAGGTCTACCTCAGACGCCCGTGCCGCCGCCCTTCATGTTTCCCTAACCTGGAAAATAAAGGACTTCCTATGTTAGTGATACTATTATTTGATTACCAGCTCCGACTTAAACACGGTCGTTCTCAAGGAGAGTGATAGCGGACATGAGAAAGGAGAGGAGAGCCTCCATGCAGCCACTATTTAGTCCGGGGACCTATGAGGTAGAGAGGGGTAGGCAGCTTTAAAAGTACTTAGGGGTCCACATCATGATGAGACCTGCACCTAGGACACTGAACACCACATATGGTCTCTAAGAGGGCTCCAGCAGCGGCTGTACTTCTTCTAAGGAGGCTGAGGTAAATTTGGCATGTTCACCCATGTAATCCTCAGCCACCTTCTACAGCTGCATTTCATTTGAATCCATCCGACCAGCTGGCATCCTCACTGTGTGGGTTGGGCAGCACTACTGTGAAGGACCTGCAAACGGCCTGCAGAGGAGTGTTAAAAGACTGCCTACCAAAATCACCATGATGGCACAACCCTCTCTGCAGAGCATCTACATATCTCAGAGTCCACCGGAGAAGCGTGACCTCCATCATCAAGACAACACATGAACCCACCCACTCCCAACGATTGGAATATTTAACAGCTTCTTACGCTTCATGTTTCGTAGGTACAGAAGCGTGAAATTGGCCGGCTTAGTACCAGATTAAAGGAACTCTTTCTTTCCCACAGCCATCAGGCTACTTAAAGCGTTGAGGGCGGGATGTCTCTCTCCTCATATGACAGGTCCCTGTATTGTAATGCAAAATATGCACTAACTCATAATCATTCTGCACATGAATAGTTGGGCACTAACATGAGTACTTGAGCTGTTTGTGTCTGCATACAGCTGCACCCATCGTTTTTGTGCATCATGTAATCTGTTCTGGTATGGTTATTATTTCAGTCTCATATTTTGCACAAACACCACTTTATACAGACTGTACAATGTAACTAATGTAGGCACATACCTGCACCAAGGTATTATAGCCTGTATAATTCTAAATTGTTGTACATTTTTATATTTTACATTATTATATCTTCATCTGCATGACTTAATTTTTGATCCTACCCACCCCCCCCTCCCCATTGTTATTTGTCTATTTATATTTATACTTTTTATTCTATGACCTCCAATGTGGGCAGCAAAGTAAGAATTTCATTGTACAGGGAAACTAGTTTCCTTACTGTGCATATGACAATAAAGCTTTGAATCTTGAATCTTGAATCTATCCCAGTGCTCCCACTGGAATCCCTCCCTCCAGCTGTCACTCCAAGAATAAGTAGCTCTATATAGAAACGAATGAGCTGTAAACAAACAATGTATACCAATAAAGAGTTCAATCAAAGTTATGAATAATAAAAGTCCATGGCATTTGTTAACGTTGAGAGTGTAATTAATCAAACTTTGTACATATGATGAAGGTCTAGTAGTCATAAATGTGTACATTATAACAGTTATATTGACTTTTCTACATCATAGGATGAGAATTAAAACCTCAGTATATGTGGAGGAAGAGGTGTTTAGCTGAAACTAGTACCAGTGAAGGTCATAGTGGTGGGGTTATATCTATGTATTAGATTCTGGAACAGGGTTAGTTTTCACTTTCAGTTCAAACGAGCATTTACAGAAATC
>JAMWET010007768.1:470000-505600 GCA_024036415.1 Prochilodus magdalenae | reverse complement strand
GATAGATGGTAAGCACTACTTTCAGAATATTTGAAAAAACTAAAAAATATCTTCAGAACAAAAACTTTTTTTCTACATAGCGGAAATTTTAGTTTGTTTTGATGGTTTAAGATAAATAGTTTGTTAAATGTGCTAGGTTAGCTTTAAACTTTAGGTAAGAAATCAGATAATTAGCAGATGTAGAAAGACGAAAAGAAGATTGTACGTTTTTGACTTAAGCATCACTCCTGGAAGTGTAAAGAGTCTATGTATGATGATGAGAGAAGATCAGACAGCCTAGATACATGAAAAAACGTTGGCTGAGACTGCTCTGGTCCCCAGTACACTCCATTACATATGACTGTTCATGAAAAATGAGTCTAGGATAAGTAAATTGGGTGTTTTGTGGGATGCATCTGAATCAAGCGGTTACGGCATTTGACAAACCTTGATGTGTGTAGTGTACCTGATGGTGGTATTTTGTTTATTGGCTGGGTGAGGGATGCAACACGCAGAGCTCTTAGTGCTTAAACACTGTGTTCCCTCGCTGTCCACATCTTGACAACTCCTGCCTTGCTGTCCACCTTGTAATTGCATCAGGACGTAAGCTCATCTCTGCTGCGCAGTGCTGTCTCCTCTAGTCCCTTCATCAGTGATCATCCCGCATGACCTGTATCGTCCACCCAGCCGCTATGTCTGATCCACTCGCACCAGCCCAACACACACTAACCCATCAATCACCACGAGCGTGTCGAGTGGCCATGAATGCTCCAACAAACCCCATAATACCTCTCTGTGGGGTCCTGAACCAAAAAAATGGACTAGCTTCCTTGTTATCTGTAAACTACCAGGTTCATCTTATATGGCACCTGAGGAAGTTAACTCAGTGAAGAGCCCCAGTACCTCTATATAATACAAGGAGAGACCCTACACGTCCTGACATCATACAAAAACCAAGTCAGTGTGTGTGTGTGTGTGTTTGGTTGCGTGTGTGTATGATGTGTGTGTTTGAGGAGTGTGTCTAAATCATTGGGGGAACCAGGATTGAAATGGGGCAGTCCAAGACAGCCTGTCGCCTGTGGCTCCTCCCAACCACCCCCAACCGCCACGCAGCTTCTCCAATATACCAGCCAAGACAGGCAGCCTGGCGATTATATCAAGTTACATCCAGGGACTGTGGGACAGGCCTGATGCAAGAGCGCCGACGAGCGGTCCGACAGCTGCACTATATCTGCCATAAAATTCACAGCATAACAATAAAAAAATCATATCTGCTGCTCCCTGGCTGCCACGTGCATGTGTGGCGGCATAAAGAAAAAAGGGTGCTTCTAATCGTAAGAGACAGCGGCATATTGGGAAGATGCGCCATGTGTTCGCATGGCCTGCAGATTATACAGCCATCAAGAGAATTCTTATTGGTGGTCCGTACTTATCCTCAACTGATCAGTCTTTTTGAATTTGGGAAAGGGGAATGAAAATTGAATGATGCTGCTGATGGAGATGCAGACCTGGCTGATGAAGTCACAAGTTTTTAGCGATTGAGGAAATGGAGGGATACAAGACGCCATAAAAAAAAAAAATACAGAGATGGACTGATACCAGTGTTGTCTCTTTCCAGTAAAACCCATGCTGAAAAATGAATACAGATGTCTCAACCTCTGTAATCAATCAACCAACCAATCTCTGTATAGTTTGGTATAGACAAAACTACATGTTTGTCTTAAAGCATCCTTACAGAGCAAGCAGTTTTATATCTAAGGAAAAGGTACAAACAATTAGTCCATGCAGAGACACTAGGGAAGGGGTATTCCCGAGTCCAAGCCCCCAGTTGATTCAAGCCAGAGTGTTGGGACAGCAGCAAGGAGTGTGTATATGTGGGATTTTTCACTTCACTGACGGTTTAAGTGTGGAAGAGCGAATTCAAACTGTGTTCACAAAATGGCGACAAAGGCTCTCCTACTCAAGAGAACAATAGGCATTACACTAAAATTAATATATAATGTTTAAATCATAAATGATTTTATTCACAGAAGAACATAGAAAAACATATCAGACTCACTGAAAGTAATACATTTTACCAGTTCAGGGACATTACTAACTGAATTAATTATATTAATACAGGAACTTAATGGCAGCAAGCAACCGCATCTTAAAAGAGTCAGAACAGGGCCATGTCTAACAATTGTATTGCATTGTGTTGTGTGAGGAGACCCAATTGCTAAAGTTTTTGGAAGAGCAATATTGTCTGATGTAGGATTCTAGACTGCTTAACAATCCTGGGTGAAGGTCTGGACGGCAGGCAGGCCAGCTCAGCAATCCGGACATGGAAGCCATGCTATGTTGCAGCAATGCTAAGCATGGCCTTTAGCATTGTCTTGCTGGAATATGCAGGACCTTGCCTGAAAAGAGACGTTTCCTGGATGGGAACACTATGTAAAACCTCTCTCTCTACTAATCTATATTTCTATACTCAACCATTGATAGTGCCTTTCCATGCCATATGTACTAATACAACCCCATACCAAAGATGCAGGCTTTTTTAACTGTGCTGATAAATGGACAGTCCCCTCTCCTCTTGAGTCCCCAGGGGACCAAGAACCATGGTGTCCAAAAAGAATTTCAGATTTTGATTCATCTGAACCACAGAACAAGATTCCCATTCTGCCTCAGTCCATTTTAAATGAGGCTTTTGCCCAGAGAAGTCAGTGGCACTTTTGGATTGTGTTGACCTATGGCTTCTGCTTTTGTCTGTATTCCCTCAGAATTCTCTGGAATTTTTTGCATGATGATATGTACTGTAGATGGTGGAACATCCAAAGTCTTCACAATTTTACATTTACGAACCTTTTACTGAAATCCGTTCTACAAATTTGTAAGCTGTTTTTCGCAGATGGGCCTCTGCCTATCTTTGCTTCTGAGAGACTCTGCTCTTTTTATACGCCACTTCTACAGGTGTGGCTTTCCCAAGCCTTCCCCATGAGCTAAACACCACTTCATAATCCATTTACATACTGCTATCCCATGAACTTCTTGGTAGGCCAGTGTACTCTTAATTGTTAGAGACACCATTTTTGATTTGACATCAAGCACTGAAGGAATATAGTAAAAACAATAAAAAGTAGGATATCAATAAAGGGAGTTTAACATATGAAACAATACAGTATTCATTATAAATAACAGCTTATACTGTGTGAGGTTGTTCTACAGCATTAAACAACAGCCAGTACCCTCTACCTCTCAATCCAACATGGGGTGGAAAAGGACAGTCCTTGTGAGAGAAAGAAGGAGTTCCTCAAGTGACGGAGAAACCTTAAGCCATGAACAGTCCCCATCCACAAAACTACACAGAGAGGGTTATAGTAGTTTCGCTGTGCATGGACCCTTCATCACAAAGGGACAACTGAGAGTTTTGTGGTGCACAAACCATAGGCACTGACCTACAGAGGACTTGGAGAAACAAATATATGGGCAGATGAGTTAGCCTCCAGCAAGAGCACGTCCAACAAGAAAAATAGAATTTCATTGTTACTGCTGGACTGAGAATCATCTACCAAACAAAAAAACTGTCCAGGATAATAGCATCCTGTGGGCAGAGTCCTGCGGGCAGCGTCCTGTGTGACCACTGACGAAGAAACTAGAGGGTGACCAACACTGCACTGAGCAGCAGCAGATGAGTTATTCTCGCAGAGCTATCGTCTCTGACTGTGCATTATTTTGACAAGGTGGACCATCAAGGTAGGAGTGTCTAATATATTGGACCGTGTGTGGAGACAGTGGTTTTTAAACACTCCAGCAGCACTGCTGTGTCTGATCCACTCACACCAGCACAACACCACACTAAACACGCCACCACCACGTCAGTGTCACTGCAGTGCTGACAATGATCCACCACCCACAATAATACCTGCTCTGTGGTGGTCCTGTGGGGGGCCTGACCATTAAAGAACAGGGTAATAAGGTATACAGAGAAACAGATGGACTACAGTCTGGAAACTGTAGAACTACAGAGTGTCCTATACGGTCAGTGGAGCTGAGAAAACGGACAGTGAGAGTAGATACAAGGCAGCGGGTGGGTGTTTTTATATTATATTATATATTATCGGGATGAACGTAAGGCACATTTTCAGGAACCCTTTATTTGTGTAGCATCAATTTTTGTTTGGAATGCATTCTGTAAATCGTTTACAGGCCTTACTCCCTACAGCTTCACCTTCCATCTGTTAAGCTTACCTGGTTTTCATCCAAGATTTACAGAACGCAGGAGATTTACAGTCAATAAATCATTGGCCATAACTGTCAGAAATACAATTTTGCCTGAGCACATGGCGTGCACTAACACTATAATGCTAAACAGCGAGATTTTAAAAAGGGTGCTCTAATTGAGCCTCTCCCCTGTATCTGCAGCGTGCACCACTGCTGTTGACAATGCAAGGCAAACATCTTGCCAGCTAATGTGCGAGCCGTCATAATTACTCTTCGCAACTGTTGTTAACATCTGCGCCACTTGATATAAATAAATCACACTCACACATTTTGGAGAATTGACGGAGAGCTGGACTGTCGCCTGGGACTAAGAAGTTACTCGCACAGGTGTGGCCTTGCAGTAGTAAGCACAGTCCGTGGTAAACATGTGAGAGCATGGAAAACGCTAATGTGATATATATTCCCATAGAGAAATGCTCCCAGTTTCAAATGTCAGATGCTTGCTTTGACTCCTAATCAAAACCGGCAAACCAATTCTGCGTAGTTCCGTCTTAAGAGTTGTTGAGAACAGAGCAGCAGCAGGATGTCTAGAAGGAGCTCAGATACTTCGGAGATCAGAAGGGGCTTCTCGCTGGAACGTGGCAGCCAGCCCGCCTACTTTCGTACAAAAGCAAGCCAGTCACGGCATTATTCAAACGACTACGCGGCGCAAATAGTGATATCTCGGCAAGTAAAAAGATCTGTTATCTTAAAATTCTGATTATGAATGTCTAATACGCTTATTTTAAGATTATGTATCTTGTTTCCAGATGCCTTGCATACCTAATAGTGTGTAATGCCTCCACGAGCACCAGTGACAGCTGGGATTGGATTGGGCAGGACCGGACAAGTTTCTAGACACATCAATGTTCAGACATTCTTCTTTTAAAGAATTGCCCAGTTGGGCAGGATTTGGTGGATGCCTGCCATGGCACAATTCTGAGAAGAACTCCCTGTAGAATGGTATTTTAGCCACTGCTGGTAGACCCATATGACTGTATGCTGCTTCCTTCACACTATGTGTCTTTGGCACGTCCAAATGCAGTCACTCCTTTTAGCCAATCATTAGCATCTGCTTTGGAGCCATTTTCCACACATGGAACGAGACATTCACTGCACTGTAGCCCCTCTTCCCAATCTATAGATCCTGTCACTCACACCCCGCAGAACTTACAGCCCCAGCATCCTTGTGCAACTCCTTCTGCAGTCTGAAATTACAACCACAGGGTGACTCAGTATTTGTCCTGGAAGCTTTACCTGGAAATACAATGACCCTAAAATGAGAATTCTAAGACATAATAACTGGATAGCAGATCATTTTCCTTGCCAAGATGTAAGTAGGTCTGCCCCAGTCAACTGCAAGTCCTATAGTCAAGTGCAGGCATCTAGAAGCTACAACAGCTCAACCGCAAAGCAGTAGATTATGCAAACTCATGGAACATGGCCAGTAAGTGCTATGACAACCACTGAATGCAAGCCAGGCTTTCCTGTCCAACATCAGTGCCTGACCTTCCTAGGAGAGTGGCGAGAGGGGCAACTCTGTGTTAATGCACATGGTTTTGGAACCGGATGTCTATTAAACTCAGATAGGTATGGTGGTGTCCGTATACTTTTGGCCATATAGTGCATGCATTACAGACTTCAGCTTTTCAAAAATGCGCCAGCAAAATACTAGCGCACTGATCAATAATGAATAATGAGCTTTTATTCCTGCGCTTTTGGACTGCGAGGCACGGATAACTGGGGCTTTAAAATTCTGCTCGTGGGATCTGTTGCACACACAGCAAATATGATAAATTAAACTAGGATGTTAAATCTGAACAGAAACTTGACAACTGACAGAATAACCAAATCAGCATTTCAGTCCAGACCACTACATGAAATATAATATTTTGTTTCCATTCGGAGTAACTTATATTTGGTGTTACGGCTCTGGAGGGATCATCCTGCTCTTTCATTCGCATAGGTGGAAAGCCTAAGGCAGTCAAAGCAAGAGAAAGACCAGCCCCCATCCCCTCCATGGGGCACAGAACAGAGTGGGCATCAATGATAACGAATAAGATACTGATTGAAGCTAGACATAGCAAAAAGGAGGAGATGGGTGGAGGTGGGCTGCAAGAGGCTTGCACAGAAGCAGCTAGAGTGGGCACCCTTAGATCATCAAATACAGGAGTATGTTCTGTTGCAAGACCAAAACACAGTAGAAGTGGTGTCTGTGTGCTCTGTAGGTTACCTAGCTGAATGTGCAGCACAAGCTCGACGTTTAAAGAAAAAACAATAGGCTTTGAATGGGGTTGAAAATGAATGGCACTCTATGGGAGGAAAGAGGGGATTAATAAATGACACATAGGGGAGTGTGGCGTCAGTATGTCTCTGGATTAGAGTTTGGAGCCCTGAGTAAGTATGTGCAGTTTGGTGGATGTAGGTTAAAGAAAACAATAGGCTTTGAATGGGGTTGAAAATGAATGGGACTCTATGGGAGGAACGAGGGATTAATAAATGACACATAGAGGAGTGTGGGTCAGTATGTCTGTGGTTTAGAGTTGGGGATCGGGTCTGGGGTGAGTACATGCAGTTTGGTGGCTGTAGGTCAAAGGAAACAATTGGGTTTGAACAGAGGTGAAAATGAATGGGACTCTATGGCAGGAACGAGGGATGACAAAGTCCAGCTTTGATCTTCAACTGTTTGACTTATATACAGTATAATAGATATGACTAGTATTACAGGCCTTTCATGTTATCAGTAACTGAGAAACTCTTAGTAAGGACAAGACCCAAGACCATGGCATAGCCTTAAGCAAGTAGATAACCTAGGTAGTATGCAAAAAGAGTCGGCTATGTGATGTAAGCAAGGACGGGTCTTCTTGCTGAACCTGATAGATCCAACCGCCACCACTGCAGACATTCCAGGAGCAGTGATAACCTCCATGAGAGAGCCAGCACCACTGAGAAATGGTTGCACCACACAGGACTACATGCATGCAGACCATAACACCACATCAAGGTCACCAAATACTGCAATGCTGTCGTACCAGACTGTCATGGCATGACTCAGAATGGAAGCGGGTCATCTTCATCTCAGCTTGGTGGAGACGCTAAACGAATCTGTGTGTGGAGGCATCGTTGTCAGCACCAAGTGTCACTCCACCCCTACTGCACCATCTGCAGAAACTGTGTGCGAATATTCAAGCTGCATAGGATGGATTATCACAGGACACCATTAGGAACCTCTATAACTCCATGCCAAGACGTCTGGCATGTTGGGTTAGCAGGCGTTGTGGCCCAACGCCATACTGAGAGACAGACTTCTGTATGTGTAGCTCAATATATATTCTCCATATCAGTCTAAATTTATCCTCATTTATTGTTCCTGGTAATTTTTATCTTCCTTCCTAACAGCCCTGCACTCCCACACTTCCTTCTGGGTGCAGCTGTTCTTTTGACGACGAGTGTATGTTTAACACTTGCGCTGGCGCATTCGCAGACTGTAGACTTGTGGTTACAGTTATCCTGACTTCACAGAGTCTAAAGAAGCTGGTTGTTGGTGCAGTGGGACTGAACAGCTTTTAGTTATAACACTCAGTCTAACCAGAACTCTTTAAATTTAGTCTGGAGCATTTTGATACCGGTACCATGGAGGATACAGTCACAGTCAGTCTTAGTAATGGTACAGTCCAGTCCAGTATGTTTTCTGTGGGACTACCTGTAACAACCAATAAAACCATGCCAGGGAAGGTGCCACTAAATCGGGACCAAATGTCCAACTTCAACTAACAGTAAAGCTGTCAGTAAAGTGGTAAACTGTAGTAAGCATAATTAAATGGTCAAATAAATGAATAAATAAATCATTAAACCAATCAAATCAATAAATGCGATGACAGTAATGAGCTCCACACCATGGTATGCATCACATAACTGCAGTACTGTGGTAATGTGCTTATTGTCACAGCCCTAAGGGACAGTCAAACATACTTGTGCTGTACATCAGCAGCTTTACAGCTCCTCTTCACCAACTGATCAGGATCTTCATACTTTACTGACTGATCAACACCCAAGATATGACGCTCTCCCTTCCTTGCCTGTTCTCTTTCTTTCCTCTCTCCCTCCCTCCTTCCCTCCCTCACTCCAGCAGTGACGTTTACTAGGCAAATCCCTGTTGGCCACTAAAGGAGCCTGTTCCACAGTTAAAACCTGTTGCCACAGAATTCATTTGGCTCAATGTCTTTTCCCCAGCGAAAGGCAGATTAAACACAAATCCTCCAAGCATTAACGGCCGAGCGGTCGACCCCCACCCACAGCAAGATGGCAGGCAACCGAGCAAAGGCGGCTCGCAGCCACGTGAGGACAGAAAAGAGAAGGAAAGAAAGAAACAGAGAGAATATTCAAACATGAATAAATGAATAAGTAATGGGGCATGCACTTTTCCACCGCTTTATTGCTTCTATATATATTTATTTCCAGCTGTTTAAATGCTCCACTGTGATATTACTGGGTAGACTCTCTAAGCGGATCCATTCTGATACAAAGCGGGCACCATGATGGGAAGTGCCTTTCATTTGTGCTCACTGTTTATATGTACACTATACAGAACATACTGCATGTAACGTATATACACAGCGTCCTGTGGGTTCCTCCTGTGGGCAGCGTGTCCGGTGAGCACTGATGAAGGACTAGAGGATGACCAACACTGTGCAGCAGCAGATGAGCTATCGTCTCTGACTGTACATCTACAAGGTGGACCAGAGCAAGGTAGGAGTGTCTAACAGGGTGGACAGTGAGTGGACACGGTGCTTAAACACTTCAGCAGCACTGCGGTGTCTGATCCACTCACAACACACACTAACACCACCACTAACACCACCACCATTCCAGTTTCTTCAGGGCTGGGACCTTCCCATCCAAGGTCTCTTTAGAGATTAAGGGCAGTTTGCTCCCATGATAATGAGAGGATCTGATGGCATACAGCCATAAAAGCATCAGTGAGGAGATCAGGTTGATGATTAGTGCTGGATCTGTGCACCACTGGATGGAGCACCACTCCTCCAAAGAATGTAGTTCCACTTAACACTGTGCTCATTAGCACCATTATTACTGTGTCTGTAACGCACGTTAGATAAACACCTTCATGAGCGCTCTCTCTCTGATGCATGGATTCCACTCGCAGTGCATAACCGCAGTGTCCTCAAACACTGCATCAGCCTCAGAGAGGAGTGTGATTAATCTGTCACTGTCACTAAGTGGAGCGTCGCCGACAGTCATGCAGCGGCCATGCAAATTTCACTTTCGGGCACATTATGCACGTCTTGCTCATTCTTCCCCCTCTCCTCCGACTTTGTCTTTTCTCTGTCTGTCCCTCCCTCCGCATTCATCTCTTAATCATGTGCCTTTAGTCTTTCATTCAAACAACTTTGGTTTCAAAGCTCCCGGCTTTCTGTGGGCCGAAAGTGCCATCGACACCTCTTTGACGTGCTACGTGTTAATGATAAGAAACTCTATTTGTAGTAATGTATTATTTTTCAAGCGGTGCTATTTAGTCATGCTCTCTTATTCCCTTTCCTCTCTCACTGTAATTTCCCCTCCATCCTTTCTTAACTCAGCCTGTGATTCATCGGAACCATGCTGTTGCATTGGAGCTCCTGAAAGGGGCATGGTTTTTTTCCCGCAGGTCAACTCAGCTGACGTAACACCTTTATTTACAATTGAGTACAAATTAAGCACTCAGCAGTACTGAAGAGTACTCCTGTAGAATGTTGGTGTACAGTAATTCGGTAAGTGTAATGTGTTAGTGTACTGTAAGTAGTGTGTTGGTGTACAGTAACTCAGTAAGTGTAATGTGTTAGTGTGCTGTAAGTAGTGTGTTGGTGTACAGTAACTCAGTAAGTGTAATGTGTTAGTGTGCTGTAAGTAGTGTGTTGGTGTACAGTAACTCAGTAAGTGTAATGTGTTAGTGTACTGTAAGTAGTGTGTTGGTGTACAGTAACTCAGTAACTGCAATGTGTTAGTGTGCTGTAAGTAGCGTGTTGGTGTACAGTAACTCAGTAAGTGTAATGTGTTAGTGTACTGTAAGTAGTGTGTTGGTGTACAGTAACTCAGTCAGTGTAATGTGTTAGTGTGCTGTAAGTAGCGTGTTGGTGTACAGTAACTCAGTAAGTGCAATGTGTTAGTGTACTGTAAGTAGCGTGTTGGTGTACAGTAACTCAGTAAGTGTAATGTGTTAGTGTACTGTAAGTAGAGTGTTAATGTACAGTAACTCAGTAAGTGTAATGTGTTAGTGTACTGTATATAGTGTGTTGGTGTACAGTAACTCAGTAAGTGTAATGCGTTAGTGTACTGTAAGTAGTGTTTTGGTGTACAGTAACTCAGTAGGTGTAATGTGTTAATGTACTGTAAGTAGTGTGTTGGTGTACAGTAACTCAGTAAGTGTAATGTGTTAGTGTACTGTAAGTAGTGTGTTGGTGTACAGTAACTCAGTAAGTGTAATGTGTTAGTGTACTGTAAGTAGTGTGTTGGTGTACAGTAACTCAGTAAGTGTAATGCGTTAGTGTACTGTAAGTAGAGTGTTAATGTACAGTAACTCAGTAAGTGTAATGTGTTAGTGTACTGTATATAGTGTGTTGGTGTACAGTAACTCAGTAAGTGTAATGTGTTAGTGTACTGTAAGTAGTGTGTTGGTGTACAGTAACTCAGTAACTGTAATGTGTTAGTGTACTGTAAGTAGTGTGATGGTGTACAGTAACTCAGTAACTGCAATGTGTTAGTGTACTGTAAGTAGTGTGTTGGTGTACAGTAGCTCAGTAAGTGTAATGTGTTAGTGTACTGTAAGTAGTGTGTTGGTGTACAGTAACTCAGTAAGTGTAATGTGTTAGTGTACTGTAAGTAGTGTGTTGGTGTACAGTAACTCAGAAAGTGTAATGTGTTAGTGTGCTGTAAGTAGTGTGTTGGTGTACAGTGTAAGTAGTGTTAGTGGCTGTAAGTAGTGTGTTGGTGTACAGTAACTCAGTAAGTGTAATGTGTTAGTGTGCTGTAAGTAGTGTGTTGGTGTACAGTAACTCAGTAAGTGTAATGTGTTAGTGTGCTGTAAGTAGTGTGTTGGTGTACAGTAACTCAGTAAGTGTAATGCGTTAGTGTACTTTAAGTAGCGTGTTGGTGTACAGTAACTCAGTAAGTGTAATGCGTTAGTGTACTGTATATAGTGTGTTGGTGTACAGTAACTCAGTAAGTGTAATGCGTTAGTGTACTGTATATAGTGTGTTGGTGTACAGTAACTCAGTAAGTGTAATGCGTTAGTGTGCTGTAAGTAGTGTGTTGGTGTACAGTAACTCAGTAAGTGTAGCGTAGTGTGTGTAAGTAGTGTGTTGGTGTACAGTAACTCAGTAAGTGTAATGTGTTAGTGTACTGTAAGTAGTGTGTTGGTGTACAGTAACTCAGTAAGTGTAATGTGTTAGTGTACTGTAAGTAGTGTGTTGGTGTACAGTAACTCAGTAAGTGTAATGTGTTAGTGTACTGTAAGTAGTGTGTTGGTGTACAGTAACTCAGTAAGTGTAATGTGTTAGTGTACTGTAAGTAGTGTGTTGGTGTACATCAACTCCCAGTAACAGCCAGTAAAACCATGCCAGGAAGGAGTCCACCAAATGGAACACTTTTACAGTGGACCTTGTCATTGAAAGGTCGCTGGTTCAATTCCCTGATTCGACAAGACATTACATGGGTGAAGTGTCCTAACCCCCTACTGCGCCCTGGGCGCTGTAGATAGGGCTGCCCTCTGATCTGGGCAAGTGTGCGCACTGCACTCTGGTGTTTATGTGGGTGCTTCAGGTCATAATCCTCTATGCGTAAAGACTGCTGGTTCTAATTTGCCCATTGTCCAATCAACCTAAGCCATCTGGCTTGCTGCTTTAAGTGAATGCACTGTGTCGTCATTGGAGTTATCATTAGCTTCAGCGTTCACAGTAAACTGTCAAGGTCACCCCATACAATCAACCTTGTGTCTGCCGTTTACACATTTATGAATGTTCTGAGTTGTACATTGGAAGGCGGCAGTAGATTTTAGCCACAGAAAATGCTTCTTTGAGAGCCTCCATACTTTAAAATCCCCTTTCCACAGAATATCACAGGGTTCCTATTAATACGTCAGCTGGAACGGGATATTTATTTCTATTACCCCATTTCCACATGTTAAAACCAACCCTGTCCCAATAATGCTTTGGTGCTGCAACTTGGGGGTGTTTTGAGGTATGACCTTTGGTGATCACATGATCTTAGCCATAACCTTTTTTGTCGATTTTTACTTTTATGCATCATTTGAACACAGCAACTGCGGTTTACACTGTGCAAAAATTTCATGATGCAGGGACCACCAGAAATGTTCCAAAACTGCTTGGAAAAACATCTGGTTCCATTGGGTTACACTCAAATCAGAGTAGGTTTTTTGTCCTCTCCTGTAAAGTTTCTATTATGAAGATACCTGTTTTACTTTGGACAGCGACGATAAATACCTGGCCAAAAAAGCTGCCAATTGGATTTAGGTAAGCAAATACTTAAGAGGCATTGATTGGATAATTACTGCAGTGATTAACATGTTTCAGCTGCCAACAAATTCCTTTAACCTCCACTGATGCAGTGAATAGCTTCTCCTTAAGCAATCATGTGGGAAGACGTATCCCATGGAAGAGGTGTTTTAGAAAGGATCAGATTATTGGCCTACATCAAGCCAGGAGAACAGATGGGGAAGGACTGGGATGACTGGACTTGGGTTCCAAACTGGTCAACACATTATTAAAACCTGAAAGAGAAGTGGAGAACCGGCTACTACACAGAAGAAATGTGGTCCTGAAAGAAGCCTGTGACTGGACATCACACAAATGCTGTGAACCCCTTGTTACTAAGGCTAATTGGACAAATCTGGACTCTGAAGCAAAAGGGGAAAAAACGCAGTGTGGTCTGATGAGTCCACACTGACCCTCTTCCAGAGTGATGGGTATGTCCGAGTAGAGCATTCAGCAATGGCCATCTTGCATAGTGCCCACTGTACAAATCTCTGTAGGCAGTGCTATGATCTGGGGTTGCTTCAGTTAGTTAGGTCGAGGCTAAGCAACGTTATGGGGAAATGAAATGGAGTTCAACTGACCTCCTGAATTACCAGGTTATGCATCACTTTGAGCATATTCCAGGACGCCACCTATGCAGTCCATTCTTCCTTCCAGACAATTCCTTGATACTAAATTCCATAATTCCACAGTCAACTGTCAGTAGGATTATACCAAAGTGGAAGTGATCGGGAATGACAGCAACTCAGCCACAAAGTGGTAGGCCACGAAAAATGACAGAGCGGGGTCAGCGGATGCTGTAACGCAGAGTGCACATAGGCCAACTTTCTGCAGAGCTGATCACTACAGAGCTCCAAACATCATGTGGCCTTCAAATTAGCTCAAGACCAGTGCGTAGAGAACTTCATGGAATGGTTTTCCATGGCCTGGCAGCTGCATCCAGACCTCACATCACCAAGCGCAATGCAGGGGGTCGAATGCAGTGGTGTTATGCAAGGACTCTAGAGCAGCGGAGATGTGTTCTCTGGAGTAACCAATCACACTTCTCCATCTGGCAATCCGATGGACGACTCTGGGTTTGGCGGTTGGCAGGGGAACGGTACTTGTCCGACTGCATTGTGCCAAGTGTAAAGTTTGGTGAAGGGGGATTATGGTGTGGGGTTGTGGTTGAGGAGTTGTGCTCCGCCCCTTAGTTCAAATAAATGTAACTCTTAATGCTTCAGCAGACCAAGAGATCCTGGAAAGTTTCATGCCCCCATTTTGTGGGAACAGTTTGTGGATGGCCCCTTCCTGTTCCAATATGACTGTGCACCAGTGCACAAAGACCTTGACTGGCCTGCACAGTGTCCTGACCTTAACCCTATAGAACACCTATGGGATGAATTAGAGCAGAGACTGTGAGTCAGGCCTTCTCGTCCAACATCAGTGTCTGACCTCACGAATACGCTTCTGGAACAATGTTCAAGAATTCCCATAAACACATTCCTAAACCTTGTGGAAAGCGTTCCCAGAAGAGTTGAAGCTGCTATAGCTGCGAAGGGTGGTCCGACATCATATTAAACCCTATGGATTAAGAATGGGACGTCACTCAAGTCCATAAGCGTGTTAAGACAGACCAGTGAATCCTTTTGGCAGTATAGTGTATATCCTCACTGTCAAATTGTGGAAGAGTGGTTCAGGGTCATGAGATCTTCACCCCATCGGAAGTGTCTGGGACGTGCTGGAGCTGACTTGCCTGGACTCTCATTTGGCCAGGGAAAACACTGTATACTGTGCTTACATGGCGTACTTACATGGTCTCCAGTGTGTTAGCAGCACACTGTGCTAGGGCGCTTTAATGAGCTGTGCTCTTTATGTAGTGCAGTGCAGTTTGGAGAAACTGTGATAGCTTTATTCAAAGCAACATGCTCCAGCTTTCAAACGGTTTGTGCTAATCTGCCAGACTCAAAGTTAGCTGTTTTTCCTGAGACACTGTGTGTTGGGTTCAGCCAAAATGGATGCACTGATGCAAGCCTCGGCCCTGTGCCGACACCCCTTTAGTATTCAGCCTCACTGAATCGATTGTTCAGAAAGGTAGCTCTCTTGTTTTTCGTTTCTGTCAAATCATGGGTTGAATCCTCGAGCGTGCAAGTGCAGATGCAGACATGCTAGGGGCTGGGAAGCAGTCAGATCTCGACGGGAGGGTGTTGCCTTTCATGCTGCATGTCTGTTTTAGGCTAGGCGGACGCTTAGCATGTCTGAATATTCCATTTGTATTCAATCCATCATTTTCGCTTAGGCGAGAAAGAAAGGGTGTTTAAATCCAAATTGAACAACCTCTATCTCTTTCCTGTATCCCTCCGTCTACCCCCACCCCCCGTTCCCTCTCCTCCGTTATACTCCATATCTGGACGTGCTCTGAATAAGAAACAAGGCAGCTGATTGAGTCGCAATTTCTCTCTGCCGCTCTCATGCAAGCCCTTCTGTTTCATCATGCCTCTTTTTTCCCTTTCTCTTTTTTTCCCTTTCTCTCTTTCACACACACACGCACTCTCTCCCTCCCTCTCTCCAGCATTCCTTAATCTAGCTCTTCCTCCTGTCCATAAACCCCCTTTCATCTCCTCCTCCTCTCAATTCGTTTGCCTTTGATTCTCTCATTTCATCTGTCGCTTTCTTCACTGCCTCTCCCTCTTTTCCTGAAACCGATTCTGTTTGGTTCCAGCCACATCCACCGCTCTCCTTTTCTCACCACCACCCTTTCTTTCTTTCTTTCTCTCTCCCTTTACTCTACCACTACCCTCCTATAATCCTATCTTTTTCTGTCCTTTTTTTTTCCCTCTTTCGGCTGATGAAAAAACAACAATCTGCTGGCGTCCCTGTT
The DNA here is from genome assembly GCA_024036415.1 of Prochilodus magdalenae. Lineage (NCBI taxonomy): Eukaryota > Metazoa > Chordata > Actinopteri > Characiformes > Prochilodontidae > Prochilodus > Prochilodus magdalenae. The sequence continues at coordinate 489,973 of JAMWET010007768.1, read as the reverse complement.
CCCACCGGCCAAACAAACATTGCTAATCGGATTGCAGGACACCGGGTCTCGTTCAACACGGGCACCTCTGTCTTATTCTTTCTTTCTGCTATTCAATCACATGGTGTCGCGATGCACGCCAATAGACTGCTGACCCCCATGGATGCAGAGGTCAAATCGCAGAGGTCTCCCAGAGCGATTCTTATCACTGGCCCTGGAGCACTAGACGCTTTGCACTCAAGCATGTGATCATGTAGACGGAACGCTCATTGTGTAATCCCTTGCACTGCTAAGTCTTTGTGCATTGCTGTTGAGTCTCGTATTCCTCATAAATGGATATGCAGTTGCCCGCAGGAAAGGAAAATCGTAAGGCAAACATATAAACAAAAAACAAAGATGGTGGAATGATAGCCGAGGACTATGGGTACGGGGGTTTGTGTTGGATCTGTAATAATAGATGGTGTTGAGAACTCGTTGTCTTCTACAGAATGTATTTCCTTCTTAGTGGATGAGCTGCCAACAACATCGTTGTCAGAAGCCCCCTAGTGGTTGACGAAGTACACAAGCCATTTACCTGAGTTAAAGGAGAGATTCGCCAAGGTAAAATACTTCTCCAGTGTCAGTAGAAGTTCCTCCCTTTAGACCTGCACTGGAGTAACAGTACTAAAGTATTTACCTTCAGATGTACTTAAGTATGGAGAGTAACAGTAGCATGATTTATTATGGCTCTAATGTCCCATTATCATTTCTGGAACTAGACTCTTAATCGGCTCAGTGTAGGTGAAGAGACTCTGAGACTCTGGTGTCTCTCAGTTGACCAGTCTTTAAGAGAAGATCACTAACTACATTTTGTCATTTTTGCTTCTTTAGTTTGAACATGTTACGTTTATATGACCAAATAGGACAGATTTGGACATAATGTTGAGGAGTAAATAGTCAGATTAGTTGCCAAGTTGATTAATCATTGCACGTACCCGACACCATGCACATCCTTAATACTGTCCTTAATCCTTAGGCCTTAATCCTTAGTACTTCCTTAGTACTGTAGTACTAACGTCCAATACATGTATATACCTTTATCTCTAAATATCAGATCACATCCAGCCAGTTTTATTCAAATTAATAGCCTCTGGCCGAGAACATGTCTGATAATGACAATAACGGTTTGTTTTTACAGTGTCCTGCCCCAGGACTAAAATGATATACCATGATGTATACCAATTGTGCTTCTACTTATACCACAAAAATGCTATTGCTCAACAAAATAGGTGAACAAAAGAACCTAATGACAATGGTTGGCAAATTGCTAAAGCTAGCTGCAGCCATGCATAAAGACAGCCTACCAATCAAATGACCTTCTGTTTATGCTTCAAGTAAAAATATGCTAACGCGTTTTCTAACAATCAACCCTAATAACTGAGCACAATTGCTATTTAATAGAATAGAACACACCTGGAGAAAATCAAACTCTCCTTTAGTCCACATAACAGAACTCAAAAAGAGCAAATGCAAACCAATATCTCCATTAGGGGTGTGGGAAAAATACATACAGCACAGTATTGTGATGTTATGCATGCCAATATTGTATCAATACACAGATGCAAAGTAAGATATTTTATTTCATTAATTTTGCCACTGGATTAATTAAATAGGCTAAATCTCAGATAGCAAGCAGGTCTGGGCTACATCCGGCAAACCTATGGCACTGTCGACACTGGCAATCTGCCGTGAGCCAAATCAACATGCATTTGCAGAGTTGCCAATATTTTGGCTGAGGCGTGGCCCTAATGTGGTGCATATGTGACATGGGATATGGGATATTTGAACATCCCAGTACACAGGCCAACAATGCATAATCTGACTTGAACCCATCACGGCCGGCATGTGTGATGCATTCACAGAGAGGACCTCACTCCACGCTGGCTGTGATTTTATCACTGTGTTGTACAATTGGGTTCCTTTAAGGAGGGGGCAGGCACACGTACACGTAAAATGAGCATTAGCCTACAGCTAATGGAACTAAGGAGTAAATGTTCCACGGGAAAAGTAACAGTATCATTAAAAAGATCATTCTTCTGGATATTTGGTCTTTTTACTTATTTTAGTTTCCGAACATTAGGTGCATCCCTAATACATATTTAACATAAGGGTTTTTAGACAGTGCTACTCAGCATAACAATCAAATGTCTTGCTGTAATAAAACCAAGGTGAGAATTGCAGTCTGCAAACTTTCCCTCATTGGATAAAACTGGTGTTGAACAAGTTTAAAATACAAATATAAATTCTCAATATATTGCATTGTGCCTTGGGAGTTTCCATCACTAATGGCCATGACAAAACATTTTTGTTTCTGTGACTGAGTTTCACATTGCCTGAGATATGTAAATGAGTTTCATTACAACATGCCAAAATCTTACACTATTGAGAAAGCACATAGTATATACCTTATTACCACAACTGGAACGCAGCACATAGGCTATTAGATACCGCTAAACACTGAGCTGGTTAATGATCACTCATATTTGAACTGAACCCAATCTTTAATTCTAAACCCGCTGCATTCGCTTCTGTGCATGAAACAATTCCGTGCCAATCAACAACTACAACTGTCAGTTAATGCCTCAGTCGATGATTGTAATTACTGGCTAAGATGCATCAGGGATATTGGCTGAAACAAAAGCTGTGAGTTAGAAGACTCTTCCCTATTTCCATTGCCAATAATTGTCCGGTTAGTAGACTCTCCACACTATCCTCCACCTAATGACGCTCTGTCAATCTTATCATTCACATGTGCTAATCTGTGAACCTGTTAATAAGGACTTCAGTCATGTGACCATGCGGAACGCGCACACAAGCCAAAGGGGAACCAAAAACCACCAGCTCTTTTAGCTTGGAAGGGACATTTAGAGACATCCACGGATCAAGGTAAGCCAGAGAGAAAGACACACAGACAGAGACAGAATAGAGAACATTACCTTTGACACAAGAAGCTGGAGAGCAAGGTTGCCTTCAAGGACACTCCCGAAGCAGACCACGGAACGTTAGCCTTTGCTGTCCCCGGAGAAAAAGACCACTATCCAAGTTGTAGTGAGCTTTTCTCCACGGTTGTGGTTCAGCATCAACAGTCATTGGTTTTCCTAAAATGAAGTTCAGGAGAACGGGATGTCATCAGGAAGTGGCAAACCGAACTGTGGGATTACAGAGGTCCGATTCTTTTCATCAGCATAATCCATCCGCAAGCTGCTTCCATGAAAAAACCATACGCTTCCAGGGTCATCTTTATTTATGCTTCTTACGGGAACAACAAAAGGCCAGCTTCCACGTGACGTCCGCCAACGCTGCCGACTCCAGGACAAGCCTCTCCGGTATCACCTTTGATCTGCCGGCTGGCGATTTGTCATTCAGCATGGCCTAACCGTTCCGAACCCTCAGACAGGCGATTTGTGTTGTTAGTAATCATGTTGCATCACAGACGCAATCCACTTTCTCCAAGCTTTCAGCGCCTGGAACGTCTTCCCACCATCCCTGGCGTGTTGTAGCTTTTCCTGACGATGCTGTTTGTTCTAGCTTTGAGGAAAAAGAAGAAAAAAACAAAAACCAGGGTTGCTCTTAGACGGCCTCGGTAATTCAATTGGAGTCCCCTGTGTTTGCCACCGATGGTTTGAGAGAAGAAGAGACCATTGATCTTTGTTTAGTCCAGAAGAGCCTCGTTCTGCAGAGACAACAAATAGAGGCATTTATTAGAGTTAGCGTCATATTAGCCGATGTAAAATCAAGCGGTTTTAACAGTCGCTGCTGAGGAGGGAAGAGGTCCGATGGCACCGTGCCTCCTAAAGTGTGAATGGGTACCTTTGATTAGGCATACAGAAATAGCTCAAGTGGGTTGTCTTGGGTGGGACCTTAGAGTCAGTCACAGTGTTCCAGAGTCTCACCCAGACGATTCTGGGATTACATAATCAGTCCCTTTTATTGCAGGGCTTTGTCTACACTGAAAACAGCCAAATCAAATGCCTCCCCATTTCAGCGTGAACTACTTACCCAAAAGTATGGGGACAATCAGGTGGTTCAGCAACCATGATTGCACATAGCCATGCAATCTCTATAGAGAAACACTGGTAGTAGAGTGCAGTCTACCAAAGAGCTAATTGACTTTGAACATGAAACTCAGCGAGATTTCTGGTGGATCTGGCCCAGTCAACTGGAAGTGCTCTTACACTCTTTATCAAAGAACAGCTGCACAAAGCGTTCAGAAAGAATCAACTGGCAGGAATAACGCTTGGTGGGTAGGTGTGACATTGTGAGACATGCTAATGATTCAAGTTTCTCGCCCTGCCACACGACATAACCTGACTGACCCAACAGCCATGACTGCATACATTCAGCAGATAGAGAGGTAGGGGTGGAGGTGGAGTGACACCAGGCCTTCTGGACATGTGATACATGTGACAAAAGCGGGACTTGTCACTGAAGATGACCCGCTACCATTCTCACTCCATGACAGTCTGGCACGACACCATTGCAGTCTCTGGTGATGTTGACGTGGTGTTAAGGACAGTCATAGTAATGGTCTGTGTGCATGTAGTCCTGCGTGGTGCAGCCGTCTGCCAATGGTGCTAATGATTCAAGTTTCTCGCCCTGCCACACGACATAACCTGACTGACCCAACAGCCACGACTGCATACATTCAGTGTGCAGTGCTGCCCTTCGTGAGTCTTTCTGTTAGTGCCAGCACCATTGGCAGACGGCTGCACCATGCAGGACTACATGCACACAGACCGTTACGATGACTGTCCTTAACACCACGTCAATGTCACCAAAGACTGCAATGCTGTCATGCCAGACTGTCATGGAGTGAGAATGGTAGCGAGTCATCTGCAGTAAAGAGTCCCGCTTTTGTCACATGTATCACATGTCCAGAAGGCCTGGTGTCACTCCACCTCCACCCCTACCTCTCTATCAAGCTGCATGGGATGGATTATCACAGGACACCATTAGGAACCTCTACAGCTCCATGCCGTCTGGCATGTTGGGTTAGCAACCATGGCGGCCTGACGCCATACTGAGAGACACTACTTCTGTATGTGTAGCTCAGTAATTATTGATCATATCAGTCTAAGGTTATCATCATTTATTGTTCCTGGTAACCTTTATCTTCCTTCCCAACAGCACTGCAATCCCACACTCCCTTCTGGGTGCAGCTGTTCTTTTAATGATGAGTGAATAGTGAACGCATGTAAAAGCAACAACATAGTCACATCACTTAGTACAGAGTTTGAAACTGTCTCTGAAAACTCAAAGGCTGTGCGCCGAAAGCTTCATGCAATACGTCTCCATGGCCGAGCAGCTGCACATCTAAGGTCATTATGTACGTTGCCAAGCATCGGCTGCAGTGCTGCCCAGCACACGGTCACTGGGCTGGTGCAATGCATCCATCTGGACAAATTAGAATAAAGTTAAACCGCCTCCATTTACGGACATGTATGCCTGCATTTCACAGGTGCCATGACTTCGGTACACTGTCAGGCACACTGGCAAACAAACCATTCCTTGCACAGGAATTTGCAGACACTTCCGCTCACCTTGTCGAAAAGACACCAAAATAGCTGTGCATGCTGTAAGTCTGCACATGTGCCAATAGCACTGTAGCACGCCAATCCTGAATGCCGATTCTCTTAGCGCTTACAATATACACAAATATTCATATATTTATAGACAACCACAGCAATCGTTCTGGTAGACCACCAAAGCTGTAACTGAAATAGAAACTACACCTATACATTTATTATCTAGCCATAATTTACAGTTAATCAAAGCCCGTATATCTAGATCCTTCACACGGTCTATTAATAAATGGTGTTGTAACATGTGTCATTTTCTTTTTCTCTACTAGTTCCATTCAGATATCCATAGATCTTTTCCTCACTGCTCAACAATGGTATAAAAATCCCTCCAATACTGAGACAGACAGACAGACGACAGACGACAGACAGACAGACAGACAGACAGACAGACAGACAGACAGACAGACAGACAGATAGATAGATAGATACTTTATTGATCCCAAGGAAATTTAGCTGTTGTTGAGTTGTTGTTGCATTCTGTTTATTCCTGTTTTCCTTTCCGGTTTGGTTTACGGTCTTTGCTCGTTCTTTTGGTTTTGACGTTATCTCTCCCCTGCCGGTTACGTTCCATAGCTTTTAGATCTGCGAGCGTCCACTTAGTTCTTCCGGTATTACAGAAACGATACATTGTGCAACCCTGATTAGAGGTAATTTAAGGCCTATTCGTACCAAGTAGGTGGACCCTCACACCAGACCCACTACAGAGAGGACGAAACAGGTAGAAGTGCATTCCTTGAGAAGCTGGGATGATGAATTCATTATTTTTCTTTTAAGCCCTGTGACTGAACAACACACTCCCTGAGCCTTTCAAGCTCTGCTCCGCCATATATATTTACTTTGACCTCTTCATTTTTATAGTCAGCATGTTGCCTGTCGTCTGTAAAAATCTGACTCAGTGCGTAAAGGCCTTAAGACTCACTCTTCTCAGCCGGGTTTCTTTTATAGTGGTGCACTCTGCATGTTCTGGCAAATCACTTGTCATAAGCACAGGAGCCTAGAAATCATGCACAAATTATCTATGTGGCAAATAGCATGCATTTACTGACCAGCCATGCACAATATAGAACAATATAGAGCCTATAGAAATGGCTTTCATAATGTTCAGCCACTTCAAACATGTAATTTCCCTGAAATGTAAATACCGGAGGGGTCTAGCTGTGTTAAAGATTCAGAGAGCTTTTTTTTTCTTACTTTGAATGAGTGTGGTTATATTTATCCATAAGCTCAAAGGACAAAACATTACCTTGCGCATTTACGGTGGTAGCAAGTGGTTGTAGCACGGGGTGATGGGGCCATAAATACCTGCATGTACCTCATAAATACATGAGTCACGGATCTATAGATTGGGAAGAGGTGCTACAGTGCAGTGAATGTCTCGATCCATGTGTGGAAAATGGCTCCACAGCAGATGTTAATGACTGGCTGAAAGGAGTGACTGCATTTGGGTGTGCCAAAGCATAGTGTGAAGGAAGTAGCTGAGTCTGTACCAGAAGTGGCAAAAAATTCCAGTCTACAGAGAATTCTCCTTGGAAGAGTGTCAGGGAAGGCATCCACCAAATCTGGTCCAACTGCACCATTTGTGGTGTAAGATTGTCTTAACATTGGTGTGGCCTGCACCTAGAAACTTGTACAGTCCAGTTAGTAATGCTAACCAATCAACATTCAGAAGCAGTAATGCTAACCAATTACCTTACCACTCAGTAGCAGTAATGCTAACCAATTACCACTCAGTAGCAGTAATGCTAACCAGTTACCACTCAGTAGCAGTAATGCTAACCAATTACCACTCAGTAGCAGTAATGCTAACCAATTACCACTCAGTAGCAGTAATGCTAACCAGTTACCACTCAGTAGCAGTAATGCTAACCAATTACCACTCAGTAGCAGTAATGCTAACCAGTTACCACTCAGTAGCAGTAATGCTAACCAGTTACCACTCAGTAGCAGTAATGCTAACCAATTACCACTCAGTAGCAGTAATGCTAACCAGTTACCACTCAGTAGCAGTAATGCTAACCAAAAAGCACTCAGTATGTTACCAAATCACCTCAATTAATTTTTAACTTGCTCGCTGGGGCCCTTATTGTAGTAGCCATTTTGTAGTGCTGTTTCTGATGTGACAGCAGAAACAGGAAGTGACCAGGCTCACCCTAACCTACCTCTGACACCACTCCACTAGCTAATTTTTAATACTTGGTAACTAGCTGATAATTTATCAATAACAGCTGATGTTATTGGTGTTATGTTAGCTTAACTTACTACAGTCATCTACAGGTTTGGGTGAAAGTTCCTTCTTCTCTTCTAAATAAAATTGTTAATTTCCTCCTACACATTATTCACGCAATTTCCTCCATGGAAATCCATGGTTCATTTTGTGAGGGTATTGGTTCCTGGTAGTGCATTTCCTGGTAGGGAATTTTTCCTTGGCCAGGTGTTTAAGGTCACACAAAGAGAAAACAGAATAAATCTTTCCCTTGCACTAAAAATGGAGAGAAACATTCATTGCAGAAGTTCTATTATTTTGAACTATTCCAAACAGATGTTTTTAACAGCATAGTTACACTCAACGAAGAACCGAAATGTCACTGCTGTCGGAGCAAAACCTTGTACGCCTATTCCGTTTTTCAGTTTCTGACATTGACATATTTGATATAATTGAATATTTGCAAATGCTTGTTCCCCTTTACATGATAAATGGACCAAAAGTAATGGCGTGACTTGGAATAAAACGTCTGGCTCCATTGACAAACATTAAAAGTAAAGTTTCTTCCCCTGGAAATTCATTTAGAGATACAAAGTGTTATTGCATAAGCGTTGATATGGTGGTACGTTGGTGCCGAGTGAAACTACACTGTATGACTGAATGGAAACATTAGAATCTATATGTTTGTGTCGGAGCAACATTCTTTTTCAGTATCTGAAAATTGATATTTGGCATGACCCCTTTACAAACAGCCTGTTAGGTACTGGCTCCATTGAAATCTAAATTGTGTTAATATTTACCCACAACCGTTTTTTAAGCTAGATGGGGGTACGTTGGTGCCAGAGTTGCAACTGTGCACTGCTTCTAAGGTCAAAATACACTTCCGAAATCTCCAGACACCATTTTTCCACATGTTCGGCTGTGTACTGTAGCCAGAAATTTCAAACCTAAGTAAGTGCTGCACACACAAAATTAAGAAATTCCCATATGTGTCCCGGACACTTTCAAAAAGGGGCCAACTTCATGTTAATTTCCAGGGTTTCAAAATGAGGTGTCCAACAAATTCACAAAGGTTTGATGGTCAGGTGTGCACATGTTTGTGAGCCATGTGATGTGTCTAAATAATCGCTTGGAATCTGGAATCTGGAAATTTCAAGATGTGTACACAAATTGGAGAGCAACCTTTACAGCTGACACAGCTCTTTCCATGTTTGGAGGTTCATTAAAAGCTCACCAAAGCTGGAAAATTCAGGGAGATTTGGATTTCTCTTAAGTTTGCCCCAACAGAAGAGTCTTTTCTTGTTATGTAATAAACCTCAGTCACAAGGTGGATGTTAAGTGTGGCATAAATAGCCATTGCCAGGGCTAAACATGGCCGCAGACCCCCAAGACAGTGTTAGAACTTGTAAACCTTTTCACAGGTGTTTCCTTATTTGGCACCCACTGGCAAAAGCCACACAGGCAATCCTTAATATAGTATTTGGGTTTTATAGGGTGTTTCTTGCTACTACTCCTATCTTTATGTTTCTGTTGTCAGCTGTTTTTATGTGCTGCTCAACTAAAGGGTCAAAAGCTAATCTTAGGTAGCTAGCTCTGCCTTGGGTGGCTAGCTGGCCTTAACTCTGATTTAACTTGCTAGATGTCTTCGTCATCCGACTGACAACCAAAACAAGAAGATGTGGGTTCGTAGCAAGAAACACCCTGTAAAACCCCTAGACTATACCAACTGGTCTCCACAAAAGCCAGCTTTTGACAGTGGGAGCAAACATTAGCAAGGTTAGTTAGCTAGCTAGCTGTATCAACTGCAGTCTCTTCTCTTCTCTTCTCTTAGGGACAGAGCTAGAATAATAACCAGTCTAATAACTGTCCTTAGCCAGTACAGTAGAGACTAGGATCCGGACATGAAGGTTGACACTTCATGGCTTAACAAGTGGATAGCCCCAGAGTCCTGACACCTTCAGATAACTTCTACTCTACGTTTTGAGTGGTTCACTCGTTAACTCGTTCACTATATAGCATTTGCTACATTGTGAACTGAATAGCGGTCGACCTAAAGACTTCAATCAGAAACTACATTCAGAGAAATACTGCTTTCTAAAAAGTGACAGACCATTAAACATGACTGCCGTATATGTTTTGCAATTATCAGTAAAGTGCCAGTCTGTCAACTACTGTAAATAATGTGGACACATGACCATCCTGCTGCTCTGGCATATGCCAAACTTTTTCTTTGTTTGGTAGTAAAACACCACCGCATTGCATTGATGTACATCATTTGTACACTATGTTTTGCAATGCATCATGGGTGATTGATAGTGAACTAAACAGGGAATGAAATGTACCATTGGGATTTCGAACAACACTACAAAAACGCCTGACATTCCATATAGTGCACTATTTCTGTAACAGGGAGCGTTTCCGAATGCAGCTCTATTATTAATGTACAAAGCTCATTCATCATAGTATACCAGTGTTCCAGTATTCACTCCTGGAACATCGAGGTGGAACCTTTGTAAACTGTGCCCATGCCTTATTCAAGAATGCAGTGTCAGACCAGAGCAGAACAGCAGGGAAGCAGTGCATCGGACTATGAATGTCAATGTAGGCTGCTTTTATCAGCTTAGAAATGAGATCAGAGGAGATGATCATCTTCATATAGGGAATTCTAGGAGTGTTAAATTGACATTTGGTATATCCGAAATCTCAAGGTGCTTTGATAATCTTTGACTTTCGTTTCTATATGTCAGGTGCACAATGAGCAGATATGGATGTTACACGTTTGTTGGAGATACTTCACAGGTATATTCTAACTTTCATTAATGACGAATGTTATTTGTTGCAGCTGTGCTGCCATAGTTCCATAGAGAACCATAAGGAACCATTTCCAGCTGCTCTAGGGGTGGAAATCACATCATATAAGTAACAAGATAAAGTCAAATCATGGGGTGTTGGGTGATTCCCACCCCTATCTGGTACTGTCTTGCTATAGTCACAATACAGTATGTTTACCATTTGTAACAAATTGTTATATGCTGAGCATTGAAGTAGCGTAGTGTGGTCTTACTAATGCCACAACCATGATAGCAACCATAGACAACTGTGGACTGGATTTGCCCATTGAACGTGGGATTCTAGAGTTTGTGCCCACGATGTTTTGGTGTGGATGCCTTCCCTGGCACAATTCCAAGAAGAATTGTAATATGTAAATTGGGATTTTAGCCACTGCTGGTAGACCGTCGCTAATAGACATATGCTAAGATTTTCAGCTACTTCCTGCTCACACTAATGGTCTTTTGCCTACGACCGTGCCTAAAATCCAAGTCCACTCCTTTTAGGTACTTAATCATTGAACATCTGCTTTGGGAGCCATCCCATTTTTCCACCACAGCCAACAAAAAAAAAACTGGCCGTTTGTGGAGACCCTTGACTCGACTGTGGGTTTTATGGGGTGTTTCTTGCTATGAATCCACATCTTCGTGTTTCTGTTGTCAGCTGTTTTATGTGCTGCTCAGCTAAAACAAACCTTTTACAGCAGCTCGAATCGGGAGTCTGATCAGCGTTACTACATTGTATCACCTCTTGCATCGCAGATAGCCTAGCTGATCACAGTAATGATCCTCCTCATACAGCAGAGCTGATTCACTGTAATGACGATCCTCTTAACAGCAGTAGCTGATCACGATGCTATTGGTCCTCGCTTTATAGCAAGGAGTTGATCACCAGTAATGGTCCCTCCTACAGCAAAGTTGATTGATTCACCTGTAATGATCCTCTCTACAGCAGGTAAGTTTCATTTCTGTAGCGATCCCTCTTAGAGGTCACATCTACAGGCTAAGTTTGATCACTGTTAGTTGATCCTCTTACATCAGCAGACGTTGATCACTGTTATGGGGTCCTCTTACATTCAAGAGTTGATAGCGTTGATATCCTCTTACAGCACGGTTTGATCCTACAGCAGGCTCATTGATTCACGGTAAAAGGCTTATGGACTGTTATGGTCCTCCTACAGCAGAGCTGATCACTGTATTGGTCCTCTTATAGCAGAGTTGATCACAGTAATGGTCCTCCTACAGCAAAGTTGATCACTGTAATGATCCTCTTACAGCAGAGTTGATCTCTGTAGCGATCCTCTTACAGCTAAGTTGATCACTGTAGTGATCCTCCTACATTAAGCAGGAATCTTATCAACTTCCGTTACTTGGTCCTCCCTATTAGCAATAGAGTCGATCACCAGTAATGCTCCTCACTAATCCCAGGCCAACGAGTTGACTCACCCTGTAATGATCACTCCCTTTGCACAGCAGAGGGTTTTGAGTTCTCTGTAGGCGATGACGCTCTTAACAGCTAAGTTGATCACCTGTTCGTAGATCTCTCTGGTTGTATACCGCAGAGTTGAGCTCACTGTCTCAATGGGTCCTCTATGACAGCTAGACAGTTGAGATCATCTGTAACATGGTCCTCGGTTACTAGCAGAAGTAGTGATCACTGTTATGGTCATCCTGCTGGAGTTCCTAAAAAAACTATCCATCCCCTACTACTCATACAGAACCCAGTGTCCCAGATCCTAACAAACACTAAACTAGAGCTCATATCATCCCTGGTTTAAAGAGCTGCACTGGCTGCCTGTATCTGTTAGAACAGTGTTTAAGTTCTGCTCCTGGTCTACTTACACGCTGTGTGCGTCGACCATAATCATACCACCCATCTTATGCATCACACAGATGGTTGATTGTGTGTTCCAGACTTCAAGTGGTGAATCGATCTCTGAAAGCTCTGCAGAATACTCAACGTCTTCATACACCCCTTCAGTGTTCTGAGCCTGAATCCTATCTGGATTACTTGGAGTACTTTGAATGCATTCCATTTAACCCCTTTCACAGCAACGCGTCCCCAGTTTGACCAGATGAGATCCGACTGTATTACACCTACATACATAAAAAGCACACTAAGACATACACATACTACTGAGTACATGTTTACCCTGTTAGGATGCTGTACCATCCTGTCTTATCCTGCCCCTGTCCTTCTTTATTTTCCCTCCTGTCTTTTCATGTGCCTTTGTTGTTAGTATCTTGCTTCATATGAAGCTGCCTGACTTGCATCCTGCCTCCTCGTCTCTCTCTTCATTACAGATAGGAACCGTCAAGCTAGTCCAGGAAAGCTCTCCTTTTGTTTCCTTGCTTTTTCTCTCACCTGCTAGTCGACACTGAGCAGTGCTGCCCTCTATGAGTCATCCTGTTAGTGCCAACACCATTGGCAAACGACTGCACCACACAGAACTACATGCACGCAGACCATTACGACGACTGTCCCTAACCCCACGTCAACGTCGTCAAAACTGCAATGGTGTCCTGCCAGACTGTCATGGAGTGACTCAATATGGCAGCGGGTCATCTTAAGTGACAAGTCCCGCTTTTGCCTTAGTGGAGACTGGTCGCATCTGTGTGTGGCATCGTGGTCAGCTGAACAAGCTGAAGCTAAACTGTTTGTTGTCACACATATTCAGAAAGCCTGGTGTCACTCCATCTCCACCCCAACCGCACCATCTGCAGGAGCTGTGTGAGAATATTCAGTTTGCATGGGATGGATTATCACAGGGCACCATTAGGAACCTCTACAGCTCCATGCCGAGACGACTGGCCTGTTGGGTTAGCAAACATGGCGGCCTGATGCCATACTGAGAGACACTACTTCTGTATGTGTAGCTCAATAAATATTGATCATATCTATGTCTAAATGTATCATCAGTTATTGATCCTGGTCACCTTCATCTCCCTTCCCGATAGCACTGCAATCCCACACTTCCTTCTGGGTGCAGCTATTTTTTTAGATGACGGGTGTAATAATAATAGAACTTTAACTGCACTGTGAAAAACTCCAGTAAGGCTCTCGGATATATATTTGAACATGAATAAATATTAACACAGAGCCTCCAGCCTGAAAGATATGTTTGGATGTGTCTAAATCCCATGTTCAGCGCAAACCCAATATGTCCGAAAAATCAGCTTAAATGCAATTACCTCAAACAGCTGGTAAACAGGTGATTATGTAACACACCACTCAGTTAGGACGCGTTAGCATTAGCGTAATATCATTTGTAAACATTCTGTAAGCATGGACAAAAGCACACCCTAGTCTGACAAATAAGAGCCCAATTAAGACCCCCAGATGAGTACCGCACTGTACAGCCTGCATACATTTGCCTGTGAGGCAGTGAGGTAACGGTGAGTGTGTGAAGGAGATCTGGGACAAATAAATTACAGCCTGTGCTGACAACGCCAACGCAACCAAATAGTGGGTTGAGCTGTCCTCCGGTTTACACACACACACACAAACATACACAATCTCAGCAAAGGTTAATGAGCCCAACACTCAGGATTCCAGCTACAACCATTCATTTCCATTTTGTGCCTCTGCATAGCTTCTGTAGCTTAAACCAAACACGTCAAGCATGGTGCCAGATTCAATCAGCGTTAAACTTGTGTTAATAAAACTAAACAAAATCAATAAATCAATATTTATCAGGAAAAGAGTGCAAGGCCATTTACATAATGGGAAGCTGAAAGGCCTGTTAAGGAAAAATCAATTCTTTAAGAGGAAAGTTCAGGGTGGGAATCAACTGAGGACATGGTGCATGATATTTGAGCCACAATACCTTTTATATTTTAGATTATAAAGATTTAGGATACAGTAAGTAGTTTAGTATAATATGACTCTATTGTTTCTTTATTATTATTATTATTGTAAATTAAACACAAATATAAAACTAAAAATATCTGATTTATTAAATACATCTTACCCTTATGCCAATCAACAAAAACCCAATTTACATAGTGGACAATTGCTTTGATTTACAGTGGTAGGTAAATGCAATATGAGGAGTCTAACCCAGGGCAGTTGTATGACCATCTGAATAGCCTGGAGTTTGTTTGGGTACTGATGTTATTAGAGTGTGAAATAGCCCCCAGCCAGTGCTGCATTAGCAAGCCAGCATAGGACCCTGTGCCGTTGGGTAGATGCTACCATAGCATGCTGTCGGTGGCAGTGGATAGAAGGCGGCACATACCAATGACATGAAGGATCTGGGAGATCTACACAAATCACGGAGAGAGACAATCACCTGACTGACCGGCATGAGTCCTGACTGCCAGCATTCGTTGAGCAGTAATGCCCTCCATGAGTCATTCTTTCAATGCCAGCGCAGGACTACCTGCATGCAGACTGTTACAACCACATCAACATCGACAAAGACGTCCATGATGACCAAGGAATCAGCAAGCAGAGGTTCCGTTGTCAGCGCCGAGATCACCTCCAGCCCTACTGCACAATCTGCAGGTACTGTGGGGGAATAATTAAACTGCATGGGATGGATTATCACAAAACACCATTATGAACCTCTACAACTCCATGCCGAGACGTCTGGCATGTTGCCTTAGCAAACATGTCGGCCTCATGCTATACTGAGAGACACTAACGCAACCAAATAGCAAGTTGAGCTGTCCTCCCATACCTCCCATATTGCCCATATCAGTCCAAATTCATCATCATTTATTGTTCCTGGAGGCCTTTATCTACCTTCCCAATAGCACTGCAATCCCACACTTCCTTCTGGGTGCAGCTATTACTTTGATGAGGAGTGTATGTGGCCTGCGCAAAAGTTGTGGCACGCTTTATACCGCACATATTCTTTTTTATTAATATGACAACAAATAATACATTTTAGTAAACAGATAAACAGACGGTGTACACTACAGTAGAAACGCCTCTATGCATGTATGTGTTCACATTTACCCGCAACTCCCTCAATATAACAAGCTCATTTAAACAAGGGCATCCAAACGTTTGCACACAGTCTGAAATTGGTCAGTTTCCATGTAATTTAGCTCTGAAATATTCTGAAGTAACATTTAGAGGTAATGCACTGGCAACCAAGGCGGTCCTCACGGAATGGCAGGGCCTATTAATAGGAGGCCTACTTCTTGTGACAATTCCGAGTGTCCTGCAGTTTAAGTCTCAAATTTTCCAGACAATTGTTTAGCAATTACAAAAGGTCCATGATTTGCGTGCCTTCCTAAATGAATTGTGGGATGGCTGCCACAAAGCACTTACATCTGACTGTATTAACAGATAATATATAAACCTGCTGCCTGGCTGAGGCTAAGCCAAGATTAGATCCCAAAGCAGAATCCTCCTCGTTCGAATCTGGTTTGGACCAAGGGGGAAGAGGATTTAGATTATCAGGCGCAGAATGATCGAGCAAGGGGGTGGTGTGAGAGAGAGACAGAGAGAGAGAGAGAGAGAGAGAGAGAGAGAGTGAGAGAGAGAAATCTGACAGACCTTTTAATGTACAGTCGGAAGAACACTTCCGTTACTCACACTACTCTATATCCGTCCCAACACCCTCTACCTACAGTACTGTGTTCTGAGTATGGTATGGGTACTTCTAGTGGTACTTCTAGTGGACAGTGTACAGTAACTCAGTAAGTGTAATGTGTTAGTGTACTGTAAGTAGTGTGTTGGTGTACAGTAACTCAGTAAGTGTAATGTGTTAGTGTACTGTAAGTAGCGTGTTGGTGTACAGTAACTCAGTAAGTGTAATGTGTTAGTGTGCTGTAAGTAGTGTGGTGTACAGTAACTCAGTAAGTGTAATGCGTTAGTGTGCTGTAAGTAGTGTGTTGGTGTACAGTAACTCAGTAAGTGTAATGCGTTAGTGTACTGTAAGTAGTGTGTTGGTGTACAGTAACTCAGTAAGTGTGATGTGTTAGTGTACTGTAAGTAGTGTGTTGGTGTACAGTAACTCAGTAAGTGTAATGTGTTAGTGTACTGTAAGTAGTGTGTTGGTGTACAGTAACTCAGTAAGTGTTGTGTTAGTGTACTGTAGTGTGTTGGTGTACAGTAACTCAGTAAGTGTAATGTGTTAGTGTACTGTAAGTAGTGTGTTGGTGTACAGTAACTCAGTAAGTGTAATGTGTTAGTGTACTGTAAGTAGAGTGTTGGTGTATAGTAACTCAGTAAGTGTAATGTGTTAGTGTACTGTAAGTAGTGTGCTGGTGTACAGTAGCTCAGTAAGTGTAGTGTGTTAGTGTACTGTAAGTAGAGTGTTGGTGTACAGTAACCCAGTAAGTGTAATGTGTTAGTGTACTGTAAGTAGTGTGTTGGTGTACAGTAACTCAGTAAGTGTAGTGTGTTAGTGTACTGTAAGTAGAGTGTTGGTGTACAGTAGCTCAGTAAGTGTAATGTGTTAGTGTACTGTAAGTAGTGGGTTGGTGTACAGTAGCTCAGTAAGTGTAATGTGTTAGTGTACTGTAAGTAGTGTGTTGGTGTACAGGAACTCAGTAAGTGTAATGCGTTAGTGTACTGTAAGTACTGTGTTGGTGTACAGTAACTCAGTAAGTGTAATGTGTTAGTGTACTGTAAGTAGTGGGTTGGTGTACAGTAACTCAGTAAGTGTAATGTGTTAGTGTACTGTAAGTAGTGTGTTGGTGTACAGGAACTCAGTAAGTGTAATGTGTTAGTGTACTGTAAGTAGTGTGTTGGTGTACAGGAACTCAGTATGTGTAATGTGTTAGTGTACTGTAAGTAGTGTGTTGGTGTACAGTAACTCAGTAAGTGTAATGTGTTAGTGTGCTGTAAGTAGTGTGTTGATTTACAGTAACTCAGTAAGTGTAATGTGTTAGTGTACTGTAAGTAGTGTGTTGGTGTACAGTAACTCAGTAAGTGTAATGTGTTAGTGTACTGTAAGTAGTGTGTTGGTGTACAGTAACTCAGTAAGTGTAATGTGTTAGTGTACTGTAAGTAGTGTGTTGGTGTACAGTAACTCAGTAAGTGTAATGTGTTAGTGTACTGTAAGTAGAGTGTTGGTGTATAGTAACTCAGTAAGTGTAATGTGTTAGTGTACTGTAAGTAGTGTGCTGGTGTACAGTAGCTCAGTAAGTGTAGTGTGTTAGTGTACTGTAAGTAGAGTGTTGGTGTACAGTAACCCAGTAAGTGTAATGTGTTAGTGTACTGTAAGTAGTGTGTTGGTGTACAGTAACTCAGTAAGTGTAGTGTGTTAGTGTACTGTAAGTAGAGTGTTGGTGTACAGTAGCTCAGTAAGTGTAATGTGTTAGTGTACTGTAAGTAGTGGGTTGGTGTACAGTAGCTCAGTAAGTGTAATGTGTTAGTGTACTGTAAGTAGTGTGTTGGTGTACAGGAACTCAGTAAGTGTAATGTGTTAAGTAGTGTGTTGATTTACAGTAACTCAGTAAGTGTAATGTGTTAGTGTACTGTAAGTAGTGGGTTGGTGTACAGTAACTCAGTAAGTGTAATGTGTTAGTGTACTGTAAGTAGTGTGTTGGTGTACAGGAACTCAGTAAGTGTAATGTGTTAGTGTACTGTAAGTAGTGTGTTGGTGTACAGGAACTCAGTAAGTGTAATGTGTTAGTGTACTGTAAGTAGTGTGTTGGTGTACAGTAACTCAGTAAGTGTAATGTGTTAGTGTACTGTAAGTAGTGTGTTGGTGTACAGTAACTCAGTAAGTGTAATGTGTTAGTGTGCTGTAAGTAGTGTGTTGGTGTACAGTAACTCAGTAAGTGTAATGTGTTAGTGTGCTGTAAGTAGCGTGTTGGTGTACAGTAACTCAGTAAGTGTAATGTGTTAGTGTACTGTAAGTAGTGTGTTGGTGTACAGTAACTCAGTAAGTGTAATGTGTTAGTGTACTGTAAGTAGTGTGTTGGTGTACAGTAACTCAGTAATGGATTATTATTACTGAATTTCTGTAAAGCTGATTTGACATCAGTTGTTAAAAGTGCTATATATTTATATATATACAAATAAATTTGATTGATGAACAGTGACCTTGTTCTGTTGGACAGAGCTTGGTTCTAGCTAATAGAAACTGTTCTCCTTCAGTGTTCTGTGCAGATGATCATTTGAATAGACAGAGTCAGCTACTTGTGTAAACTACTTGTCATAATATTAAATAATAAAAATTTGGAGGGCTTAAGTTTTTGCACTTGGACCCACAAGAGCCCAGTTATGGCACCGTTCACGATATTGCCCACCCTTACGTCCAGCTAATGGACTCTGAGTCATGCGGATGTGGAAGCGATGAGCAGAGTTTACAGATTAGCATTTCATTTCATACGGAGAGCAGCGGTGCTCTTGAGCCCGGCTGTGCATAAGAAGGAAAAACAGCCCCACTCTTTAAAACCATACGCTTCCAGCCAGTAACTTAGATATGAATACACTCCAGTTCAAGGACCACCGTGTGTGTGTGTGTGTGTGTGTGTGTGTGTGTGCATACAGCATGTGTGTGTCTCAGAAACACTGCAATGTGTTTATAGATCTTATTTGCTTAATCTTTGGCTCTCTGTGTTTGTGTTTGTGTCTGTGTTTGTGTCTGCTTAGCCATTCAGCACACATCATCAGTGAAGATGAAGACAGTGAGAGAGGAGAGAGATGGTGAGAGACAGAGTGAGAAAGACAGTCAGATGAAAAAGACAGAGAGACAGACAGACATAGTAAAAGAGAAACTGAAGAATAAGCAGGGAAAGAGACAGCATAAAAATGGGGTCATAGAAAGTCTGATGGAAATAGAAAGAGGGCAAAATACCTTATTCAAGTATGTGTGTATATATATATATATATACACACACACACACACATGCGTACATAAGCACCAGACCAAAAATATGTCACCTTGCTTTAGGTGGTAGCAAGTTTAGGCTCCTTCAGATGGCGCTGCACAAGGATGATGGGGCTATAAATACCTGCGGGGTGTGAGTGGCGGGATCCATAGATTGAGAAAAGGTGCTACAGTGCAGTGAATGTCTGGTTCCATGATGTTAAAATGTTAATGATTGTGAAACCAGCCAGCATAGGACCCTGAAATGAAAGGAGTGACTGCATTTGGGCGTGGCAAAGACCATAGTGTCAAGAAAGTAGCTGAATCTGCAGGTGTATGGAAGCGTACGGTCATGCAGGTCTAGCAGTAGTGGCTAAAATCCCAGTCTACAGGAAATTCTCCTTGGAATTGTGCCAGGGAAGGCATCCACCAAATCTAGCCCACCGTGTCAATTCTTTGATGGAAGAGTGTCTAAACACTGATGCGGCCTACATCCAGAAACTTTGGTGAAAGTTGGTGTTCATGAACTAGAAAAGTGTATTCCCTGAAGAAAATGCAGAGCGAT